>CAEGAG010002935.1:0-140609 GCA_903067065.1 Brachyrhaphis terrabensis | reverse complement strand
GATAGATAGATAGATAGATAGATAGATAGATAGATAGATAGATAGATAGATAGATAGATAGATAGATAGATAGATAGTAATTAGCATTTGAAACAAAATGTCTTCTTTTAAACCTTCTTGAATATGAAAACCTGGAAAACTGCAACTCTTCAGATGTTTGGTTCAAACCAGTAAAATATTTTCTGAAACGTTTTGTTTTAGAAAAAATGTTTGTTGCTTACATTTCAAGATTACAAAGTTAAGCATTGAGATTAATTGCGACTAATGGGAGCTGGAGGATTCTGCACACAATAGATGTTCCTCCGATTACACTCTTGTGGACAAAGACCTCAGAAGTTATTGTTCGAATCTGCTGTAGCCATCTTCGAGGGTTGTATTTTGGAGGTGTGTGTGTGTGTCTGCGTATCCCCAGTGGAAAGTAAGTAGCAGACCAGTTCGTATGCAAGAAGTCTAAGTGTGCAGCTGTATTTATTGATGGTGAGAATGTGGACTATCTTTTGGTTGAAGCCAGAGTCACACAGTTGGCTCTATTGACCATTACAGCTTACTTGGAGTGCTGCCAGACCAGTGTGGGCATGGCGAGGTTGTAGTCTTGGCATGAGGCTAACCTCTACAGTCCTGCATGCCATTCTGTAAGACTGAAGTGTGTGCAGGGCCTTCTTCTGATACCAGAATGATGATTTAAAAGCAAGGAATTAACCTATGCGACAAATCTACTGTCTATATGTCACAGTAGCTAAAACTGATCAATGTTTGCCTTCATGGTTACCAAACAAACCTTCTGGAGTTATTCACAAACTGTCCTGTATGGGAATATGAACATTAATAGGAACTCTTTTTTGTTATTCACTGCATAAGACAGTCAGGATGAATTGTTTGGTTTTTCAGAACTGAGACCTGACTGTAGAAACTTGAGACCGATTCCAAACATTCACAGTTTTGACATGTCTGATCATTTTAAACACCCTCAGACTGTATTGAGGCTGCAATGAATTAAGACCAAACATGTCAAGAGGAGCTAACTGTTTGATTTCCCAAGAGAACTGATGCTACAGCTCTAATAGCAGAAGAATGAAAGCTTGTGATGGTTTGCATGCATGCAGCGTTGTTGTGCAACAAAGCCTCCAGAGGGGTGAGGCAGAACCTTGGAGCCAGCTCACCCAAACAGCTGCCCTGTGTCTCATAGGACACTCGGCAAAGAGTTCAGCGACTTTCTGCCTCTGCTTGTACAAACGCGACGAGTTCATCTGAACAGAGTTAAGAAAATGAGCTCGATTCGGCTCCCCTCCCCACAGATCTTTAATGCAATACATTCACAGGACTCGCACGCGCTTAGAGAGAAAGACAAACAGGACGCCCCTACTCGGATGACCGGGATGAAAGAGATTGCGTTCCAACACAGTTTAAATCCATCTTTTCCGGTGCTGAGTCGAGCAGAGTTGGTCGTTGCTTTACATGGTCTCTGTGGAGGACCTTTGTCTGAATAAGTTACACTAAACTGTAATACCCTGCATACAGAAACACAGAGGTCTCCAAACCTGTGTTGAATTAACAGAATCACAGTGTGACAATATTGATATGTCAAAAAAGTGGAGAAAATGTTTTTTTTGTGTGTTATTTGCAGTGAAGAAGAAAGAAGTTATGAGGAAGTTAGTGACGTTTGATGGACAAAACTCATAAGTCTTTCCACTTCAAAAATCCTTTCCAAGAACTGTAACTTTCTAGGGAATTACACTTTTCAGCTTCAAAAGCATTTACCAAGGTAAAAACTAGGGGTGCACTGATTGCAGTTTCCTGGCTGATCACTGATTATGAATTTATTAAAAATCCTGACCTGCTGATTCCGATTTTGGCCAATACCAATTTTTTTTGTCTAAAATTTTTCTAAATGTAGCAAGAAAGTTGATTATGATGCTAGCTATTTAATAAGACTGAAACTGTTCAGTTTACAGCAGGTCTTCAGTCTGCTAATGGGGCTAACCAGATCAAGACATTTTAAAAATGGTTTCTTCTGTGCATGTAGACGAAGCTAATTAAGCCCAATGATTCAAACAAACAGGAATGGGACAAAAAAACAACTTGATTGCTTAAACTACATTTTTATGGGTCTGTTTTTGTGTTTAGGACATTTACCCTTGTGTGTGTTAAAGAAGAAGCAAGCGACATAATAATTAATTCGCAGTAATTTACAAAAGCACCGGTTTTAAAGCAAAGGATTTTTTAAGCAACAAAGGTAACACTTTTTTTTTCTGCAGGGCTGTAGTAAAAGAGCCCTGCAGCTGTAAAATAAATCTTCTCTTGTTGTTACTCATTACATTCAGAGTGACTTTAGCACTAAAACACAGCAACGTTCCGTGAGAAGTTAGAAAAAGAGATGCTTAAAACTTTAATCAGACACTTGTTCAAAAGTTATGGGATTGTTTTTTGACTTTTTGTCATGTGTGCTGGTGTTATTTTTCTTGTTGGTGTTCTGTAGCCAAAATTTTTCAGATTTGTTTTTCACTTGATTTCTTTTTTTCTCTAACGTACTTATATCTGAAATGCTTCTATTAACACACCCTGATCCAAAGTTTCAGAAAAATATTAGAAGTGATACCTCTCCACATTACCAGCAGTATAAATTCTCAGGTACATTTTTACCTGGTTTATCTGTTTTTACTAGGGATGCACCGATTTATCGGCCAGCTGATTTATCGGTGTCAATTTCCCTAATTTTGGGAAATTGGTGATCGGCCAATTTTTAAACGTGAAGCCGATCTTAACCAACGGTCTTAAATACCTCGGCAAAGGTATTTAAATCAACTATTATCTTCTTCTGCTCTGCTGTGAGAGAGGTTTGACTAGCAGACCGACCCACCAGATCAGGTCTATATGTTTGCAGTTAACAACAGTCATCTCACTGTTGGTTACTCATCAGTGTTAGTACCAGACACAGGGCCTCTCAAAAGTGTCCTCCTGAGAGATATTGTATTTTAAATACATTTTAATAAAAAATTTAAACGTTTTTCAAGCCTAAATGTGACATGTCCTGTATAATTGAGGCGAAAAACAAACTAGTTTATTGGACAAAAACTGCAATAAGCTTGTTGCTGAAATATGCATATTTTAAACAAAAAATTCATAGAGGACCTTTTGTTTCAGCTTTCAGCAATCATTCTTCTTCTCAAGTAACACTGATATGACCTTCAACAACTGCAGAACTCCGCTTGCAGTGAGCTGGACCTCACTACATTTTGAGATCAAAAATCAGGTGATGTAATCATGAGCATTCATATTAGATATCTGCTGAGGTTCAGGCATATGACCATTTTTGCATCATGTTTCTGAATATAAAGATAATTGTATGTAAGTAACTGTTTAATATCAGAAAGAGTTAAGCCCACACACTTAGTGTCTGTTCCCGAGGGCAACTTCTTTGAAAAGCCATAAAAGTTTTATAATCAGAGCTCCAAGTGTGCTTGTTTCTCTCCACTACAATTTTAAGACACACTTAAAACAGAAATCAGTTCCCACTCACCGAACCTCTTGTATCCAAAAGACTGTACTTCCTCCTCGTCTCCAAAGTCGTCTGGGGGACATAATGGGAAAAATACAGCAAAAATTAATAGAATGCTGTTGTCATAAAAAAAACAGAAACATGGATAAATTCATGAAGCCAAATACTTAGATTTTTATCTTCAAATTAAATAATTTGTGTAGGAATGCAAGAAAGACTTCTTGTCTTTGTGTTTGTGTTAATGTGTGGGGTTCAGTGGTCCCAGGAATGCCACCTCTCTGGTTTGTTGACGGTAAACTCTAATTACGCCATGCCACACTGCAATGAAAACCGGGACAAAAACATGGAGAGCATCTTGGGTAATGATAGGCAGATGGAGCTGAGGGGAGAAAGATATGAGTGAGAGGGGAGAAGTAAGAGATGTAGGAGGTGATGACCTGGGATGTCAGAGGGGGTGAGATCAGATGAAGAGACGCGGATAAAGACTAGAATCATTTATTTGCTTGCGTTACTTAGTGGATCTCTGTGGCAAAAGTTGTGGGTTTGATTCCAGCTTGCCCCTGTCATGTACCGGTTTGCCAGCAGGCAATGCTTTTAATACCAAATTAGCAACTGAAGATGAATTTTTGAGTGGGATTCAGTGAATTTGGATGTAGTGTAAAGCTATTTATGTGCTAAATAAAATTCAATCCAGTTCCTATTCACTTTCACATTGGCAAAGGTTGGAAGTTTCAGCTGAAACGAAGCAAGTGGTGGTCAATAATCTTCATCCTTGAATAGTTTGTTGTAGCATCTAATTCACAGGTGTCAAACTCCAGTCCTGGAGGGCCACTGTCCTGCAACTTTTAGATGTGCCGCTGCTGAATAGAGCGGCACACCTGAATAGAATAATTAGGTCATTAGCAAGGCCCTGGAGAACTTAATTACACAAGAAGGAGGTAACTAAGCCATTTCATTCCAGTGTTTTGTACCTGTGGCACATCTAAAAACTGCAGGACAGTGGCCCTAGAGGACTGGAGTTTGACACCCCTGATCTAATTGTATCTTCTCTTGGCTGCCTGTTCAGGATTTTGTTTTAATTTCTAATGATTTGATATAAAAGTTCCATTCATCAAATCCCTATACCCACTTCTGCATGCAGGGGTCGCAGGAGAGCTGTTGTCTATCTCCAGTGGTCACTGGATGAGACTGGTGCAATAGTTCTCAAACTTTTTTTTTTTTTTTACCTGTAGCTTGTACATGTATCCAATCTAATTAAGACACCAGGTCTCATTTCATGAGAGCCATGCTTTAGAAAACATACTAAACAACTATATGTTAAAATCCTTCAGTTCAACTAAGATGTGCAGCCACAAGTCCTGCAAGTGGCCATTGTAAGAATTGGCATTTTGTTCAAGTTCTGCACCTAATAACTTAGTCACATGTTTAGTATGTGACTTGAAGTTTCTTGAATCTATTTAAATATATAGCAAAACACAAAAAACAAGATATTTTGTGTTGACATGACAGCTGGAAAAGTAGCAATCATTTTCATTTTGCGTAAAATCAACAAACCCTTTTGTTTTATTGACATTAAGTAACATTTTGAGGTGGAACAAATGTGATGTAATGACATTGAATGCAACTTGTAGACTAGACAGTCAAACTCCATGACAACAGAGTTTATATGTATGTAAACAACTGTCATCAGCTTAGAAATGGGGAGTGCCATCAGATTCATTTTACCCCAAAATAGCAATGCAATTTAGAAAAGCTGTTTACTCTGATACAGATTCTTGAGAAGCACATTTTGTGACATTGAGCTAACAAGAGAATGAATCATAGAGTTAAACATGCCGTTAAATACTTTTTACAAATCTATAAAAAGTGCAGCATTGTGGTCCTTGACACTTAAGTCTTCCACAAAGTCACTGAAAGTTTAGCTGAAGCAATAAGAGTGCACTGTTGTGTCCCGAAACCAGACTAATTGGGAGACAGGATATTTAGTTTTTTCTATTTTATAAGTACAGACTTACTGACCAAAGTTTTACAACAGTAAAATTTGTGCTTGGTGTTGTCATATAAAAAAAGCAAAAAGTATTCCGTTTCACTGCACAGTTTGTTGAAAAAAGTCATTTCAGCCACGGCTTTTCATGTTCATCAACTTATATTGATAAGAAACGCCGTTTGGTTTTCGAATGGACTTGGATCTTCCCAGATAGAAGCCAGCACCTGTACTTGATTTACTGTTGTCCATCTCAAAATATTCTGCTCGCTACTTCTCTTTTTAAAGTTTTTGAAAACCTCTAGAGTCATTTAGGGTAACGCCAGTGGGGCTTGGGCCAGAGTTAGGGAATCAGGAATTTAACAATCAATAAAAGAACAATGAACAATCCCATAGAATGTTTTTTTTTCTTAATTTCCTGCAGGAGCTAGCTTTGCAACTTTACTAATGTTTGCACTAACATTGCTAGTGGGTGAGTCCAATTATTTATGTTTCATTAAGTAAGTTGGTGCATCTGCATGATTGTACAGTTGAAACCAGACACATCTCCATTTTCCCCTCACAGTCTGATTTTAAATAAGACTAAATAAACTTTTCCTCTTATAGATCATTTAGAAATACCAAAATTATTTATATTACTCAATGCCAAAAAACTGAAAGAGATGTTTTGTTTTTTGTAGGGCTTTAATCCTTCCACAAGATTCTCAGAATAGTTTGCTGGAATTATGGTCTTTGCTTTTAGATAAATGGATTGTTCATTACTGAGTTTGGTGGTTGATATCCACATTTCATACCAAGACATGCTCATTTCTGGGACACATAGCCTGACTCCTTCTCTATGTGAATAGAGTTTGCATAGTTTGAACATGTGAATGAGACACGTTCAAGAATCTGGAAATAGAACCCAAAATGACCCAAACCTGCATAGGTCACCCACTCTACGATTCTCCTTCTGATATCTTCACTTATTTCTTTTAAATTTCCAATGATGTCATTAAAAAAAAAGCAATGTATATGAGGTAAAATGTTACAGTTCATCCACAGGTGTGTCTCTATTTAACTCAAATTCTGCTAATTGACCTAATGTTGACAAGTCTCCAACATCATCTGAGATTTGACAAGTTGCTTTGAGCCATGTTAGTGTAAGCTTCCGAGTTTGAAGTAAGTATCCGAGTGAAATTGCATGCACAGCCTGATTGTATGATTAGATATCTGGAATAATTTTAAAAAAGAACTAAAGAAACGTCCCCAGTCATCTACAACTTCTTTACCATAGAGCTGGTAAAGATCATTTCACAAACGTATTTTCAGCTTAAACAAAAATTCAAACTACAAATACATTATAAAGATAAGCAAGCATAAAACTACTTCGCACCACAGTTCATACCTTTCATGGCGTTTCAATTGCTCGTAGAGGTTTGTAGAAGCGATGAGGATCTGAATCACTTTCTGCGCATCTCCGCATCCAGTGCAAAGGAGTTAACTTTTTCACGCTAAGAGCAACACCTTCCTCTTTGCCTTACACTCTGCAAAGTTATATGCCTGAGCTCATGTCCAGCTCTGCATTTAAAATTCCATCGTCTCCTGATTTTCCGCTCGCTGGGGTTCAGAGGAGCTCCGGAAGCTGCACTGATGATCTGAGAATCTTCTCCTTCAGCGCTGCGCGGAGCGGAGCGGAGCCGAGTAGTTTGTGCTGAAGCAAGTTAACCAAAATGAGAGTTTCTTTTGCTGCTGTTAGTTTCAAAATAAAGCTCAGTCTAGCGACCATGTCAAAAGGATTGTATTTCATTCTTAGAAGCAATGCATTAGTGAATTATATCCTATCCTTTTTAGCCTTACTTTAAATTTTGAACTGTTTGCTTTTGACAAGCTATCTAAGAATCTGTCATGAGATTATTAGATTGATCAATTATTATAGACATATCAAATTCTAATCTTATATATATATATATATATATATATATTTGTATATAAAATTCTGAATTAGTCACACGTGTTTAGTGGTTTTTGCTTTTGTTTAATTTATATAAATATTTTAGTTTTATTATTTTAAAACTAAAATAAGGAAACTGTCTGTTTCTGTGGATTGTCGACCTGTCCAGGTGAACCCCGCCCCTCGGCCAGTGACCGCTGGATAGAGGTAATGGACACTGCGAGGAAAAGTGTGGAAGCCCGTTTTCGCCACTCTGTTAAAAAAAAAAGAGACACTATCTCATTATAATGAGATAGTATGTCATTATTTTGAGTTACTATCTCATTATAATGAGATTTTTTTATTTTTTTTAAGAGTGGCGGAAATGGGCTTCTATAGAAAAGTGAGCAAAGATAATAGGTGGATGGATGATTACGCTTCATTACTATTATTAGTAATCGCATCTGGCCTCGTGTAGCATACTGGGGATCATCCACTAGAGGGCGTAACAAAAAGTAGCTTCAGGTCTGGAGAAAACTTTGCTAGAGATGCAAATTACGGTGTTTGCGTTATGTATGTGGTTAATGTTATTGGGTCCAACGACAAAAGCACCAGTCCAGTGATTAGTTAAAAGTATTCACCTGGTTGTAATTTTGAAAAAGTAAAATGTCCAACCTCTGAGAAACTCTTGTTTTTGCTTTTGCTTTTCCGTCTCCGGTATTTTCCGTAGTACTCTCTAGAGCTTGACTTGTTGCTCCTACATTAGAGTCCAGTCTCCTTTTGCCCTGTCTCCTCCTGTTGGAAGACGAGTCTCCAACGAGCGGTACTGCAGCGTAAAATCCATCCGGAGATGAGTATAACGGCAGAGGGAATGGCCGTCATGAATGTCCCCCAGGAGAAAACCTGGTACCCATTACTGTGATTCAAGGACAGCATTTGTGCCGAGTTCCTGTTTTTACATCATCTTGTTTCTATACTTAAAAAGGCACATATACTAATTAATAGCCAGACTAAGTAATAAATGCAGCCTACACATTTTGTAACTTTTTTTTTTTTTTGACGTTTGCTAATATTCTTTATGTCTTTATAGATCAGAAAGCTGATAATACATTCCCGTTACACCTATTCTAAATAGATGAATGAACAAATAAAATTTAAAAAATCTTTGTATCTTGTCGATAACAATGTTGTTCATCTTGAATCGGTGGAATATTTGTAATAAAAAGTGTGTGTGTGTGTGTTTTTTTATAGACCTAAAACCCTGCAAAAATATGTTAAACAGTAAACTCAGCCCAATTACATCCTAGCATAATATATGTTGTGATATAATATGAAAGTATTTTATTTACTGTTCCAACCAAAATAAATAAATATATTTTACATATTCACACAAAACTGTTTTGCTCATATACTCACATGCAAAAATAAATGCATTTCAATTATTCTTAATATACAAAGGTGATTTCTCTTTTTTACCCAGTAATAAATTTTATTGAACGACATTATCGGTGACAGACAGATGACCTCCCTGAAGCAACCGAAATGATCCCCGTCTCATCAAGGTTATAAAATGGAGCGTCCACCAGAAACCACTTTCCTTTAATTCCTCCAGGTGCTGTGATAATTCCAACACTTCCTGCGTCTGCAGCCTGTCCGGCATACAGAGGCAGCTCAATGATCAAAGGTTGAATGCCTAGCTGCATCCCTGCAGGCAAACAGGAAGCAGTACAGAATGCATGCTGTTGTCTTAATATTTACTGATGATAATTCATGTTGACAAAAGTTCAAACTAATTAATTTATAGTTAAGGATTTAGAAAACCTTGCTCTCATTTCTTCTGAACTGTATTCTTTATTCTATTTCTCTCTATTTCTTTTCCAAAAGACTACAAAGTATGCCATATATCAGATTCCAGACCAACCTCTCAATGACAAATACACTAATTACTTGTTTTTCAAAAGGCTTCAAAATTGTTATTCCACTGTCAGTTATAACTGCAGCAGCAGGTTTGTGTTAGGGCTCAAAGATTGTGTTGAGATGATAAAAAGCAGATGCAGGGTATCTTACAGGTTCCTTCTGCTGGCTTTCACTCAAGGGTCTCAGATCTCATTTGCTGGGTCAAGGCTTTTCAGCAGCGGATTCGGATTAAAACAAGGCTCCAAAACGGCAAAGGAATTCCACATTTACCATGCAGCTTACATGGGAGGATATTATGAAGAGAAGTATGTCAACTAACATTTCTGAGCTGGTGGAAGGAGAGGGAAATTGATGCGGCAGGCTTGAATGACAGGAAGCAGAAAAGCACATTTCAAATAGGATTTCTGAAGTATTTAACTCCAGATTCCTTGAACTCAGTCCAGTTAGTATCTTTGGGTTGCACATGGGAAAAAAAACGGTTCATACTCCAAAAAAAAATTTATAGGTCTTAAGAGTCCAACAATTTCAGCTATGCGGCACGGGAAGGTTGTGTGTGTTATATTGCTTGTGGCTTTCATGTTATGGCTGCACAATGTTGCACAGGTCAGAATGCATTTTTTCCTTGAGGCTGATTGCGTGGCTCCATCTGTATCTGAATTCCCGTGCACCTTCTGACAAAAATAAAACCCAATAAATCAGGCAGAGTAGGTGGAACTGAAATGAAATCACACATGTTAAAGGTCTTGTAATGATTATTAGGTGGACACACTGTTGGTCTCATGCCAGTATGGACTGGGACTCCTTTGAGCCTGAGTACAGAGGCAAATTGAGTCAGATAAACTGAATCAGATAGAGACTCTACATACATCTGCAACAAGTCCACCCACAGCTGTTCCCGGTATTTGAAATCGTTCACACTGGTACTGGGTCAGAGTTGATGCTTGAGCTGATCCCACAAAGATGATGTTGTTCAAAGATTGGAGGACTCTGTAGGACTTTGCAGGACTTCAGAATTATACAGGTATTCCATGGACACACATTCCACAGTAAGCTCGGAAAAACACTTAAGTGTGGGGACTGTCGCTTTCTGATACCAATCTGAAGACCTCTTTACAAAAAAGTCAACCACTAACTTAGTTCATAGAAATGGTCTCAGTGACTCTTTCTGTATCCTCAGAGAGCAGAATGAAGATGCCCACAAATCTAACTAAACATCCAGGTCTAGATCTAACTCTCTGTCAGAGACAGATACTCATGATGTTTGCTAAAGAGAGTTAGAAATCTGGGAGCATGCTAAAGAGAGTTAGAAAAATACTAGCCAACTGATAAACATGAGCACACAATAGACATGTTTATGCTGAAAATTAAATAAGTTGTTTCCTTGTCTCCCATGTTTCTCTTGTCCTGCACATGTGGTGGCCTCTAAAGTAGAGCTTAGCCACTGTCTGAGTCAAAGGAAGTAGGTGCTGGGTCTCTGCAGGAGGTTGAGGCTTACCGTCAGTCTGTTGGAGATTAGAGTGTAAAGTTTAACCTAAGGAAGGTCCTGCAGTCTGTTACAGGCAGGTATGTGCAAGAGACAGACATGTAAACAACTGAGCCTCGCAACTGCGTATCAATGTCGGTATTACGTTGATCTCTGGGTATGCTCCACACATAATGCAAATACATTAAGAGGATTTGTGCTGCTGAGTAGCTTCACAAAAATAGAATACAGGAGGCAGACTCTTCCACTTTCTTCCGTCCAAGAGGACCTGCAGCTTTCACTCTGAGTCTGGTTTATTCATCAAGGTAAAACTCTGGTCTACTCTGTTTCTGGTTCTGTTTTGCATAGCATTTAAATGAAAAAATAAGTAAAGTACCAAAAGCAGCAGCTAATACTATACAGGTGCTCCAAAGGAAACAGAATTGTTTGATTTAATAACTTCACACATATTATCAAAGCCTAAATGTCTGCAATGTTCTCTTCCTGCATCACTCAGAAAGAATCTCTGTAGCTAGCAATGCTTAATAGTTATATGTAGTAAATTTCCAGAATACTTATGAAGTAAGATAATTGGTCACACAAGTTGCATGTATTCCTACTATGTTGCAAATGTTTCACGTATTGAGGGAAAGATTTGAGAAATGGCGCCACCTTGTGGCCACCTTTTCAGAATTCCTGCAATTTTGAAAGAGAAAAATTCCACGTTTTTTCAGTTAAATGTCTCCCAAAGTTCCCAGATTTACAATGTACATAAGAAACCTTTGCTTTATCCAACAAAAAGTAAGTAAAATTCTGCATTTTTGGTTGTCTTCAAACAGGATGGGGAGGCTTCTAGTTCAAATCCTGTGCATCACTAATATTTTCCTGTGTTCTGCTAATTCTCCTTCACTGAGTGAAGACATCCTGACAAGTAAGGTCTCCCACTTCAGCACATAATCTGACTGTGAAAAGGGAAAGAAAATCAAGGAAAACTTGATTGCTTCTCTGATTTGTGTAGATCTGTCTGCAGCCGGCGAGAAGTATGTGAATGAGGAGATAAAGGAATCTCTACTCAGCGTGAAACAAGTAAAAGAAAAAATGGAGAAAGAAGAAGAGAAGCACAAACACCTGATGGAGGAAGTGAGGCACAGTGGAGATAAGAAAAGGGTGTGTGCTTTTTTTATTATTATTTTTTTTGTAATTTAATAACAGTTTTACATGTTATTAGTGGATGGCAGTACTAGCTTCTGATAATAGGTTGGAAACTAAAGAATCAATTCTTTTTAATGATCTATTTTCTATTTCAGCAATGTGTCTAAAAAGGAAACAAGATCAGGCACAAAATGTCTTAGCAGCCATTTAAAGAAAATCTGTATTTTGGCATGTTATCTGTTCATCCAGAATATTACAATAGAAAGTTGGTCTTCACCAGGTGCAGGTCATTTTCCATACTTAGCATTCAGTACTTTTGCAGTTTTAGTTATTTCACAAAATTAGTTATCGGTCACAGAGAATAAACATTGAAGAGACAAGTCAGCCCGCTGCCTTCAGCAGCTAACAGGAAGGCTAAACGCATTACAGCAGGTCAGTTTCACCTTCCTGTAGCGGAACATGGAAGATGTCAGATTTAAAGTTTTAAAATATATATATATATATATAATTCTGAGATTTAAGTTATAAATCTGAGATTAAAGTTGCAATCCTCTCATTTTTCAGTGTCCCTTATCCTCTTCTATTTCTGATGCATACACTCATAATAAAATTATCATTTGTGTCTTGAAAGCTTTGACAGAGAAAGAGCAGTACAGTTTCATGCTTGTCTTTTCGCTTCTTATCAAAGAAAATTATTATTTTCTGCCTCCTAAACAGCAGAGCCACAGGGAAACCACAAAGCAGTCAGAGAATCATGAATGTGGGAGCACAGCTTGTGTAGGATAAATGAACCGTCTACAGATTTATATGTTTTCTGTTCTTTTTAGAAGAACAGGCTTGGCTGCATGCCAAACTTCTGGCTTATTAAGCGGTGTCTGTTGGGGGTTGTTTTAGGGGGCCATGCAGCTGGCCAGGGAAACGGAGCAGAAACTCGAGGAGGCCGAGCGGCAGTGTCAAGATTTAACTAAATCTTTCTTTGGGGAGTGTCGGCCTTGTCTGGAGGATTCTTGTAAGGCCTTCTTTACCTCTACATGTCGCCGTGGCTACGCTTCCTTTGTTTTTAAGGTTTGACTTCACTTTTAAAAAGACTGGCTGAAAGTGACGATGATGCATAACAGGTGCTGACCTGAAAAATCTCTCTTTATTTACAGGTTGAGGAATTTTTTAGGAAAATGGCCTCACAGGTTGAGGCCACAGAGCTGAATTCAGATCAACTTAAATCTGGTTCAGCTGAGAGCCAGATTAAAGAGGATGAAACAGACGTGGAGCTTCTTCAGGCTGATGCTGCGTTCACTCAGCTGCTGTCAAACATCAGTGACTTGTACAACCAGAGCATCAGTCTGATGAAGAGTTTGCAGCATGTGCTTGGACCCTCCCTCCTCGAAGCCTTAACCTCAGAGCTCCAGTCGGGGTCTATCTCTGCATCGTCAGATGAATCTGACGATAGTCTTTTAAAAAGTTGGGGTTTGGATCAATTCTTTTACTCAGCATTTGCGTTTGGGAAAGATGTTCTGGAGGAATTAAGCTCCACGGTGGAGGATGTATTTGAAGAGATTCAAGAAGCTGATGAATATTTTCACCACTCAAACAGAGGTATCTGACACATCCTGATGCACTATATCTTTATCTACTTTATGTCAGCATAAATGACAAATTCCTTACTAATGTCCAAAGATGCAGAATCGCTTTCTTCGTTTGGACAGTATCCAAAAGGGTATCTGTGCCGAACGCTCCGCAGACAGGCATCACAATGTTGGCAGCTCCAAAACCTGTGTGAGACCTGTGGAAACAATCTAATAAAAGGTAAATAAAGTGCTGTTTCACAGCCCTTTGTTGGCTTAATAAATTGATTTAACTAAACTAACTAAAACTGTACTGCTTTCTTTCACTGTAGAGGATGTAACAAGAACCATGATGAAAAGAGTTATGTTAACTTGATGTAGAGGCACATGCAGCTGCCCCTTGACCTTTTTTCACACATTTATCACGTTACAATAAACGTACTATGCATTATATTCAGATTTTAAGTGGTGGGTTGTCAGAAAGCAGAGCATGAAGTGAAAAGAAATGACAAATGGTTTTCAAGATGTTTAAAAAGAAAATCTTAAAAGAAAATGAAAACAAAAATTGACTCCTACAGCCTTGTGCTTCCTGTGAGTTGGTTCTATGTCAGGTTTTGATTTCATGGAGTTTATATATAAATGGTAAAATTTGTGTGAAAGGAAAAGTAAAAAAATAAGAATACTGAAGGAAAGTGGAGGTTCCATGATACTGCTGGGGTTGAGTTGTAAAAAAGCATAAATGAGTTAGCTAAAAACTTTATACAATTTTTGTTATATTTTTTGAATTGTGTTTTTATCGATAAAATCGTTTTTGCACAACATCTGTTAAGTTTTAATCATAACAGCACAACGTCAGTCCTATTTCATAAGAAAAAATACACAATAGTCTGCAATGGTATAAATAAGATGGACTTAAAGATCGCAGAAATGCTTTGAACATTATGACCCATAGGATTTCATAATGTAGTTTGCTTTTTACCTCGATTTTATCCTTCTATTAACGTTTCTGCTCACAGATTGTCCCCGATTGCAGCAGCTGCACTCTGAGATGGAAGAGATGCACACCCTGCTGAACGCCTCTCGTCTTCAGTATGACGACAGGCTGCAGCTCGTTCGCAGACACACAGCGGACACACAGAGGTGGCTTGGGGACACCAGGGACAAGTATGGCTGGATCAGCTGGGTGGCCAATGTCTCAGGGGCTCAGAGCAGCATCTTCAGGGTGATCGCAGTACGTCTGGAGAATACTTAGAAAAAGTATTGCTTTTCATTCTCTCTTTTTGGATTGCAACATCAATTCTGGAGAGATTTGCCACTTATAAAGGGTGAATATAATCAAGCTAATTGAGTATCTGATGTTTTTGCAATAAACAGTTTCAAAAATATTAATAATAGGTATGTAGTCTCTTTATTAACAGAAACCTAAATAAGCTGTTCTTATTTAAATAGTGAGATGATACAGTTGTTCTCTGATTATTTTTCAGGTGAATCTGCAGCAACAACTGAGGACTTCCAGCCCCACAGCTGACAGCAGTGTGGTTGTGTCCATATTGGATTCAGCTCCTCTAACTGTATCAGTCCCAGCAGATCTAATGGTAGAGGATCCTGCTTTCATGGAATATATTGCTGACCATGCTCTGACACTCTATAAACAGCAAATAAGTGGTAAATGTTCTTCTTAATTCCCATGATGCGCCATGTGTCACCTTAGAAACCCCTTAAATCAAAATTAACCCTCTCAGGCTCAAATTAAGTTGTAGTTGCAGGAAAAATCTGATATTTGGAGAAAATTATCATATGGGGTAGTAATATACAATTCAGACTTTTTTTGAGAGCGACATTTAAACAGCATTTCAACAGCATTTAGCTGTTGCAAATCTGCAACCTCTGCCTGGAGAGGGTTAAAACACTGCGATTAAAACCTCTTACAATTTTTGCTATTTTAATGCTAAAATGGATTCTTGTATCTCAGTCACATTGAACAGAAGTAAAAAATGTTTTTTTTTTACTTACAGGAATGAACTGACCACCTCTATTTCTGAACAAATTCCTCTGAAGTTGAAAATACTCTGCAGTCCAGTCCACTCATCTTGTACAATTTGAAGTTTATGTCACTAAAACAAATTGGGAAATCTTTTCAGCTTCTTGGCTTTTCATTGATAGATTTTGAATTGCTTTACAGCATACTGTGATGCACTGATGACTATTTTTCCTTCTTAATGCGCCAAACTTATCATCGGCATGATCCTCAACAATGACATAATGAAAATAAAGAAATTGAAGAATGACACCTTGAGTCATCGACTTTTATGCAAGCTAAACAATTAAAAAAGATTAAATCTATCCGTATTGGGGTTGTATGGAGCACAGTGAGTGATTAGCAGCATTCCAGAACTGGACTTGGGCACCACCGTTTTTCACAATTGCACAATCAGCATCATACAGTTTCCATTTTTTATTTGTTTTTATAGTGCCACGCTAATGCAGTGTAGATAACTTGTTGATTATTAAAGAATTTGTTGTGTGAAATGTAATTCTTTAATAATATATTCATATTTTATTGGGCAAAAAAATACTAAAACATAGCAAAAGTTTGTTTTCTCTAGTGAGAATTATACATACAGATTTTTTATTTATTTATTTGCATAACTACGGAAGAGGATTAGGGCCACCGAAAAAAAAATTATAATTCTGACTTTAATCTCAGAATTCTGACTTTAAAGTCAGAATTTTTTTTTTTTTTCGGTGGCCCTAATCCTCTTCCGTATATAACGGTTATGGGTGGCGGGAGACAAAACAGGTACAGCCTCCGGGGAGGGAACCCCACCTCCACCCGATGGCTCCGCCCCTTCTTGTCGGGCCAATAGGAAGCCCTGTATTGCCCGGGAAATTTTGCCCGGGAGATACAAACAAACACCCGGGTTCGTGACTGTCTTGATTATAGTGATGGGATTTTCGGCTCCTTTTCGAGATGCGGCTCTAACGGCTCTTTTCAGTGTGGAGAGCCGGCTCTTTTTCGGCTCCCAAACGGCTCCCCATATACCCATATATTTTTTGTTGGCGGGGTGGTCACCCTAATTCTGTAGAAAAAAAAAAACCGGCTCCCAAATAGGATCCTAAAACGGCTCCCATTGAGGAGCCGGTTCCAATCGTTCACTTCAAAGAGCCGGCTCTTAGAGCCGGTTCGTTCGCGACCGACACATCACTACTTGATTAACTGAGGAGGTTCGGACTCTGCTCCACTACCGAAGCAACCTCAACTTTAATCTGTTAATATGCCTGTAACCTCTGAAATACACACCGAGGAGAGGCGCAGAGATGCCGCCTCTTGGACGGACGAGAAGCCAGCAGCACAGAAGGAGGAGAAGAAGTTCGGCTTTCTGTGCGATGAACGCGGATATTTGAGTCTAGCAGAGTACATCATGGAGCACGGCTGCAGGAAGGGAGACCGAACCGGGACCGGAGTCCTGTCTTTGTTCGGAGCACAAGTCCGATACAACCTGCGAGGTACAGACCAGCTACAGCCTATGTGTGTCCAAACAGTCGTGTAATGAATGAATGAAAATACAGTACAGGTACAAAATATAAAATATTTTGAGTTACGAAGATCTAAGATTTAGAACAAAAAGAGATTAGGACATTGAACTATGTTTAGTGATTTTTGTTTAGTTTTCCAAAAAGGTGAGAAAATTAGAGTTCATGGGAAGGCAACCAAGGGGAGGCTGTTACAGACTTGGAATGACAAAGCTGTGTTCTTCATACCTAAATGTGGCTTTTACTGTTTTTGGGCACACATGGCCTAGTCAAAGTCCAAACATGGACTTTGTTTGGACTAGGCTATTATTTGACTAGACTAATGGTCTAGTCAAATAATAATAGCCTAGTCAAATAATTGACTAGGCTATTATTTGACTAGCCTAGTCAAAGTCCAAACATGGACTTTGACTAAGCTAGGCTAGGCTTGCTGGGCTTGAAAAAAAAAAAATCCCCACACAATATTTTGTTTATGATGTAATAAAGTCAGAAAAGGTTAAAGGTGTTTTTTTTGTTGTTGTTTTCAAAACACTAGAGCTTCCTTAGGTCAATCAGAGGTATGAATTGCAAAAAAATCTTAGAATTGCGATGTAAAAGGCATATTTGAGCATTTGCATTATTAGAAGTTAATCTGTTTTATTTTTGTTTTCTTTGCAGACCAGTTCCCCTTGTTGACAACTAAGAGAGTTTTCTGGAAAGGCATCCTGGAAGAGTTGCTGTGGTTTATTAAGGTGAAGATGATGGGAAATCCCCACTTGATTCATCATTTTCTATGTTTCACCAGGGCTAACAAGGCTGTTGCATTTGTTTTATATGCTGCAGGGATCAACAAATGCCAAGGAGCTGTCAGAGAAAGGAGTGAAGATCTGGGACGCCAACGGGTCCCGTGACTTCCTGGACAACCTGGGCTTCACAGAGAGGGAGGAGGGGGACCTGGGACCTGTGTATGGTTTCCAATGGAGGCACTTCGGTGCAGAGTACAAGGACATGCACACAGGTACTGCACTGTTGTAAAAAGCAAAGCTATTAGAATATCTTCAGTGGGATGTTTAATGTTTGACCCATAAAGTCCACTAAAGCATATCATACGATTGTCATTTTTTAATTAAAATACGTTTTCTCACTTTGTTTAACTTTAATAACATATTTAATCTAATTTGTTATTGAGGCACTTTAACAGTCTATGAAAAACAGAACCTGCAGCTGTTATGGTACACTGCAGAGAGCTGAACTGGCCCATCCTTTAGTTTTTGTTATATTAGATACCTATTATTAGCCAATTAATACACACTTGTTTATTTAAATGAAACATAAATGTAAAATAACTAATTAAGTCCATGAACTGTATGAAAATATCCCTTTTTCAAAATACCTACTACTACTTTATGCCTTGAATTAACCTTAAAACCTACAGCAAACCTCTTAAGAACTACAATATATCTGCTAAGGGTTCTTTTTTTAATTACAGCTTTTAGTTTGACTTTAATTCATCTAAATATGTTGATTCCCCCGCTCTTTCAACAGATTACACAGGACAAGGTGTCGACCAGCTGCAAAACATCATTGACACCATCAAGAAAAACCCAGAGGATCGACGGATCATCATGTGTGCCTGGAACCCCAAAGGTAAGTCGAGGTTACAGGTCTTGTTTTTTTTTTCTGTTTGTTTTCTGATTTGAACATCCTCGGTGTCTGCAGACCTCCCCATAATGGCGCTGCCCCCCTGCCACGCCCTCTGTCAGTTCTACGTCTGCGACGGGGAGCTGTCCTGTCAGCTGTACCAGCGCTCCGCCGATATGGGCCTGGGGGTGCCTTTCAACATCGCCAGCTATGCACTTCTCACCTACATGATTGCACACATTACAGGACTCAAGGTACGAGCGCTGCACAAGCCTCATTTCTGTTTAATCTACAGACGTGTTGTCCAACGTCTCACATCTCGTCCCTTGCAGCCCGGTGACTTTGTCCACACTCTGGGAGATGCTCACGTCTACCTCAATCATGTTGAACCTCTGAAAGTGCAGGTGGGTTAGATCGATCAGCTCAGATAAAACATTTCTTTAGTTGTGTTTGATTTCTGATTCATGCAATCTGTTCAAATGTGCAGGTCCAGAGGGAGATTCGCCCTTTTCCAACACTAAAAATCAAGAGAAAAGTGGAAAGCATCACTGACTTCCAGGCGGAGGACTTTGAGGTCTGTGGCTACAACCCACACCCCACCATAAAGATGCAGATGGCCGTGTGAGACCTGAAATTGGCCGTGTGCTTTTAAACTTGAAAGATTGTAGTTCACACAAGGCTTTGTTTTGTCCAATTTAGGGGAAAAATGGTTCTTTTGCTCCAGAAGAAGTTTTCTTCTGTTTGTTGGTACTTGACTATTTTTTTTCTTTCCTGTATTTTAACTGATAAATTATCTAATTCTGTAAAAAACTTTGTGATCAACCTGATTTGAAACAAACAAATCACATCAACCCTCCAAATTCTGCGTTTGACAAAGATTTGGTGATTTGAGAGAAACGATTTACAATGAGTATTTAACAGTGAAATGTTGAGAATAAAGTCCTTATTTGTTGATTTGTAGTTTCCAAACGTCTCCTTCCGGGTACTCGTGTCTCTTCACTGATGACTCCAGCATCTCACAGGAATAGCCTGGATCCTAAAACCAACAAGCACCATACAGATTCAGTGCCTTGTAAAAGTATTCACACCTCTAAACCTTTCCACACATTTTGTCAATTTACAACTACCAGCCTAAATCTATTTTAAGTGATAGATGAGACCAGAAGAAAATAATGAAAGAGTTGTGTCTTGGTATTCAGCCACCCTGAGTGGCTGATATAATGCTTTGTAGAACCACCTTTTGCTGTGTTTACACCTGCAGGTCTGGTCGTGCCACTGCCTGATGGAAATTTTTAACCATTCTTGGCAAAATAGCTCCAGTTCAGTCAGACTGGACAGATTAATTAGATTTAGGTCAGGACTTTGACTGGGACATCTTTACACAAGTATATGCTATGAGGTATATTGAGAAGGCATTTGGTTGCATTGTATTTAGACTAAAGGGGGCTGACTGCTATTATATGCCAGTTTTTTACTTGTAAAATATTTTGAAAACCTTGCCACATTTTTCTTTCCCATTTTCAAATTTGCAGATCATTGTCTTGGTCCATCACATAAAATCAACTATGCTAAATATAGCACTTTAGCATAGTTTCATCTTTCAGTCAAATATGAAACAGTAAGTTTTGCTGTGATTTCTTTACCTTCGGGGTCAGATAGTGGGCGTTTTGTATTACCGCAGGACTGGTGAAGTGTTCATGGAGATGGTCGACATATTCACACATTCTGCAAAGGCACCAAAGGTTGTTCAGACGGTACCGGTATTCATGGCAGTCAGCAACTAAAACACCTCTCACCGGCAGCTGAGATCCGCCGACACACAGATGTAATCAAACAGGATGAGGTGCTGAACCAGTTCGCACAGACCGACTCCTCCAGCATGAGGACACACAGGCACTGAAAAAACAAGCAGTTGCACAATACTATTTAAAACATGATAGATCCACTGATATAAAGAAACTGGAGCATGTTTATGTTTATACTTTGTACTCAATACGTGATTAAACACAGTTGTACAATTGATAGTCTTAACTTTGTTATTCAGTATCATTGCAAGATTATTCAGCATCAAAAGGCCACCATCTGGATGAAATGATCATGTTTACACAGTGTAATTATCAGTTTGTACAAAACAAGAATGATTAATCTCTTTGACTGTAATACACTTCTGCAGAAATGTAGCCTTTTGAAAAAAGTATTAAAAGCATATTTAATACTTGTCAATTTGCAAAAATTACTTTTAATCTTTTAATCTGACAAATGAGCCTCATCATATTCTAATTTATTGGAAATGACCCACCTTTAATGCTCTTTAGTTGTGACTTTGTGCCCTCATTGTTTTTCTCTCCCATTTAAAGTTGTCCTTGTTGAAATTAACTTTGTGTACCCTACTTTTTTTTTTTCCATTGAAAGTAACTCTGGTTTGATGATTCTGTGTTTAGTTAGACAAACTCGTTCACAGAGTAACTGCTGCCGCTTTTGCTTCCTACAGAAAGAACTCTTTGATTACTGCCTCCATCTTTTCCTCTGTCTGCTTCCTGTTCTCTTAAGCACCAGTCTGTCACTACACATGGGCACTCATACCGAGCCTGTCCTGCTGGACATGCCCGTCTCTCATCTGATGCCTCAAATCAACAAATTGCTACTTGAGTTTTGCTAAATGCATTGAATGAGCAACTGAACTTGGCTGTATTACATATGAATTTTAACTGAACGTGTGTATTTTAATCCAAATATAACTGGGCTGGAGTGAAAATAATTTCACTGTATGTGAGTTACTAATGAGTTTGTGTTGTAAAGTACCTTGCCATGATTTATTGTGAAGTGGCGCTACATAAATAAGCTGACAAAATTTTTCCAGAGCATGGGTCTCTGAATGATGCATGGCTGAAGACAGTTGTCCTGCTTTTTACCTTTGAACTTGTGGGCCATCAGCAGCACAGCCAGGTTTTCATTGACGCTGCCCAACCGGCAGCTGTCTATTTGAACAAACTGCAGCGCTGAAGCTTGCAGGAACTGCTTGAACATCACTCTGTTGTGACACTGCAGAATGAAAAACTAAAATTGTTATACTGAGGAACAAATCTAGTTGCTTAACCTTATTTTAAGTGCATAGAAAATGCTTGAACTCCAACCTGCTCGCCTGAAGCCACTCCAATCCCAAGTGGAGCCAAAGCCTAAGAAAAGAATTGCAGAGATTATTCATTTATGATCGAAGAGGAAATAATAAAAAAAACATGCTAAAGTTCTGACCTAGGATACTAGGTTTTCATAATGTTATTTGTAAATTCTTGCATTAACAAAATATATGAATTTATATCACATTTATTCATATTTATTCATTTTTTAAATTATCTTTAGTGATTTGTCTAAATGTGCAGTTCTTAAATTAGCTATAAAAAAAGCCCAAATTGAAACCTTTCTAGAAGTATGTGGCCTATGCTGATATTGCATTTCAAAGCATTCCAGATACAACTAATCCACAAGCAAGTTAAAAACTCTTGAAAAAATAACAACAAAACAGTTCTGAAATAAGCTTAGAGAAACAAACTACAATTAAAAACAATACACCAAAAACCACTATCTGGTTTAACGCGCTTAAATATATATTTATGAACATTTCTCTCACCTTAGAAATAGCAGCATGACCCAGGATGTCATCCGGAGAAGTGGGCTCCTCGATCCACAGAGGTTTGACCTCTGCCAGTCTGGTCACCCAGCTGATGGCCTCATCTACATCCCATCTCTGGTTGGCATCAATCATCTAACACAAACATATTTCAAATTCAACAAAAACACTTCACTTCATGCTTAAAAGTGAAAATAAATAAATAAAAATAACCTTACCAATGTGTTAGTAGGCCCAATCATCTGCCTGATGAGACGACACCTCCGGATGTCGTCCTCTAGGTCAGCGCCAACTTTCACCTTAAACCGGGTCCAACCGTGTTGAAGAGCATCCGTGCAAAGCTGGAGAAACAACATCATTAAAACATAAAAACGAGACACTCCAATGTGTGGAGACGCAGCAGGTTGTTGTGCAGTCCACCTGTTTGAGCTGTTGGTCTGAGTATCCCAGCCACGCACAGGAGGTGGTGTAGGCAGGATAACCCTGGCTCATCATAAGGTCCTCTAGCAGGTGAGAAAAGTCACTACAGTTAAAGAGTATTACCCACAACAGATCTTAGTGAAGATATTTACTTTAACTAAAAGTGCTTGAGTTAGAGCCAAAAGAGGGTTTTCAAGTGAAATCCAACTTAGGGGTGAAATTAATGGATCTTCTGTTTGCTCACCTCTCTGCTGCTTTCCCTCCTTTGCATTCATAAGTATGCCTGAAAAAGCAAAAGGGAGCAAATAAAGCCGACTAGTCTCATTAAGAAAAGCAGCGAAGAGTTTACTGCCTCTCATTAACAGATAAATTGACTTAGACATTTTAAAGACACATTTGAAACATTTTTTTTTTAGGTTGGACTAATTTTACAGCATAAAACAACTTAAAAACAACAAGAGGGTGCACAAGTGAGAATTCAAAATTATGAACAACGGACTTTGGCTTTGGGTGAGGCTTTTTAGAGTAGAGATTTGTCCATCTCTACTCTAATTTTGATGCATTTTTAGGACCGCAGTCCTATGGGACCACACAACTATGTTGACATCATCAACCGTCTGACCCAAATAATCACCCTCAGTGGGAAAGAAATCCAGCAACCACCAAGATGCAGGCTTTGCTGTTTTTCTGCCAGAAGTTCAAGTGAATTGCAACAAGTGAGTAACAATAAAAATCAAGGACAGTTTATTCAATTTCACCCCAAATCCGCAGCTAACTGGTTGGAAATTGGACAACCAGCTTGTTGGAGCTCGGTTGGAGCTCGGTTGGAGCTCGGTGCTCCAACAAGACATTGTGCCAAACAGACATCAAAAACGGATTTTTGAGTAGATAAAGCAGATTAACATTACTATTCTGTAAAGTTCAAACCCCAACTACATTGAAGATATATGGCTTAGGTTTTAAGGCAAGGTCTGAACAAGAAACCAATCAATAAATATAAATTTAGTAAGAAGTGTGGTCAAACATCCAACAGGATTACACTGGAGGCTTCTTGATTGTAAAGAGGTTGTTTTGTCTCTCTGGAGCTTTCTATGGGACATTTAGCCAGATATCAAGGGACATAAGTTTGTATTCTTTAGCTTTTATGTATAATTTTCAACATGTTTGAATAAGAGAAAGTCTACAGCAAATTCAAACTTGTGAATCTAAATATTGTATTTTGTCTTTAAAATCCCCAAATCAATGCAGATTCATGTATACGAGTGGATGAAAAGCTCTGACCGAAAGGCCAAGTAGCCCTCTAACGTGTCTTACCAAGAGCTTCCTCCTCTGTCAGGACATCTGTGATGTATCTGAAGTCAATGCAGGAGATGATCTGTTTCGGATCCTGAATCGACACACGACACAATATCTGTCCCCGGTGATCACATCCTGGACGCAAATCAAATTTATCTCACACTCACCATGTCGACCAGCAGCTTCCACAGAGGCTACAGGGAAATAGCGACAGCAGGTTGTGAGTCTTGAGCCTCATTGACAAACTGTGAATGTTACCATGAGAGAAGGCTGACATGAAAGTCCCACCTTGCCCTCCACCCGAGCCCACAGGTCCCAAACAGCATTCAGGACGGCAGCGGTGGCCAAGTGGATCACTCCTTTCTCTGGACCCAGCTACACCAGCCAAGATAAGGATGCTTTAATGAAAGCAATACTTTATATTTTATCTCTAATAGGGTGTTGTTAAGGTTTCACAACAGATGTGAATAAAGAAAAGCCTGAATTCAGGAGTTCCAGTTCTGTTGCATTTGTTTGTTTGTTCCATTTTGTCCAGGATAAAAAGATTTATGGGTTCCCATAAAGGCAGGAAAATTAATGAATAATTATTTACCCATCTGAGGAGATCTCATAGATCACAGTTTTCTTCAATAAGAGACTGCAACTGGCTAGACAGGCTATTATCTGTAAAGTAAATATTTTTGTGTTTTTTAGAAGAAAAATTTCTACAAATATCTTCATCTTGAGCTGCTAATTACATTAATGGAAATACTCCACTTTAGGGCTGAGTGGCAAATTAAAATATCATCAAAAAGGCTTTTTCTAAAATAATTTTGATTCGATGGTGCTGTATGGAGTGCCATTACAGTTGCATAGTCAATCATGAACAGTCAATTGGAGTTATTTAGGTCATCATAAGAGATTAAATGGGGTATTTATATATTTATAAATGTCACACTCCCAAGATAAATTTTTAATCAGCAAACAAAATATTTATCTCTAAACCACATATTTAGCTTACAAACTAGATATTTCGTTTAGTACCAAACATTCAGCGAATCTAGAATTTAAAAAATTATTAAAATAAATACAATAAATAAAAGCATATGTAAATTTAGCTGCATTTTTTTTTATTAGATCTTGTCTTTAAAGTATGAAAAAGGAAAAAAAAAGTCTGTATAACCAAATAATTTTTGTGCTTTATTTCTTCCCAGACTTTTAAAGACTTCAAATGAAAATTGCTCAGGCCAGTTGGGTCCATGCTACACTCACTCTCTGTGTAATGAACATAAAGTTTTACTGTTTGATTGGAGTCAATAAACTGAGAAATCAATAAACCATTTCTTGAAAAGCTGCACCAAAATCTCCTTGGTTTTGGTTAGCATTAATCCTCTACGAAATCTGAAAGCGAATTTCACACAGCAACCAAATTCAAAATCTAAAAGCCTTTATGTGTTTCAGATCCATCCCAACTTACCCATCTCATTTGGCCATCACTCGTCAGCAGCCGGTAAAACCCCCGAAAGTTGCTCACAATGTCTTGCAAAGATTTCCCAACAACCAGTCCTGCTAGAGCCTGGACGGCACGCACCACTGCAGGAGTTCAAATGGAAAAATATTGCATTAGAATACATTAATGTATGCATAAAGGCTGCCACATTCTGCAAAGCACAGTTAAATATTTAAACCAACAGAGATCTAACAAATGCACAGACTGACCACAAGGTGGCACTGTTGGCTTTGACAGGAGAACAGAAAAGCTTTCTTGCAGCAATGTTAGAAACACACCTATCCAGAACCTATTAGTAAATTTGATTTTTAAAGCCAGTACATTATGTCTTTAATTAATTAAAGCATTGTTTAAACTCTTCTTAATAACCAGTGACAAATAGTATTGAATAACAGTAATCAAATTTGAAGTTTTCCATATATGTATTATATATTACTTGGTAATGTCCTCCAGTTATTTGAGGTTGGAAGGCTTCTGAGCAATTATCCTGATCTTTGTCCTACCTGATTCAAGCCAAGATTCTACCTGGACCACAGCAAAATTTTCAGTCGGAAACAAATTGCAGCTGAAAACAATACACTGACTGCAAATCTGCCACTGGTACAAATAATTGTGGGTTCACAAGCTTTTTGTCTCACAAGGACAGAGAAAATTGTGGATTTCTAGATAGAAGATACAAACAAAAACTAACTTAAGTAAGAAATTTTATAAAGTTTCTTAACTTATTTTAAAGGAGTTAAGGTTACTAAACCAATTGTTTCATCAGTGATTTTGTGGGATTTTTCTTCTCTGAATACTCAAATTAAATATCAGGTTTTTTTTCTTCCTAAAATGAAATTATTTTATTTCAATTAAAAGGTTAATTTAAGGCTTTCAAAAAAATCTTTGTCAACGTTAACTGCCAAATTTTTTTTTTATACGTTTCCTATGTTATTTCATAGGAAACATATGTTATGCAGCAATAATATTATATAGGGTGTATAAACTATTCCAGTTTAAATGTCACAAATAAAAAGATGTTATATAAAAACAGTTAGATCAGACTTGTGAAAATTCTTCTTTGTATCTTATATGTTATATATTATTCTTGTTTTTTCAGTATTACTTTTACATATTGTCTGTATGTTTACATTGTGCCTAAAATGTGATGTTTACTATAGCCTCTGTCCACCAATCAGCACGATCTGTCAATTTTGCAAAAATCCAAAAATGATTAAAAATCCGAGCTTCCTATAAGCACTTGAATGCATCACCAAGTTAAAGCTCTGGTCAAGCGCAAACACACCACGCCGTGACAGTCTCCAGAACTACTTCAACTCTTACCGATCTCTGTTCCTTTTCCTAAAGTGAAGGTGAGCCCGAAACCTTTCAGCCCACTGTCCGTGTCCAGGACCACGTAAGCGGCCGAGTAATCCGGGTCCGTGTGCTGCAGCGTGGACATAAAACAGCGCACAAAGGCCTGGTCTTTAACTGCATCTCAACCGAATCTGCTCGATGTTTGTGCATAAACTTCTCACCATCGCATCTGAGCCGTGCTGCTCCAAAGACGTAGGAAATCTCACGTCCCTCACAGTCAAATTAGTTATTTTTTGCAACATTTTTGCACTCAAATTAACTAGTCTATTGCAATGGTTCACTCTCCAGTCACCTGCAGATTATAATCCCACCCACTCCCTCACCACGCCGCCATTGGTTAAAAAAAGCCACAAACCACGATTTAAAGAAACATATCAAATTGTCTCAAAACGGACATATTGCGTGTAAAATCAAGTTTTTATTCTACAAATTCCACAGATGATTCCCCACAGGTTAACTCCTCAAAATGCATTCTGATTTTATGATACAAAGCCCTCATTGCAAGGCCTGTGCTCACTTTTCATCTTAATACAATCCTGCAGAGTCCATGAAAGAACATTAAGAAAAAAGAAAAGAAAAAAAACATTAAAAACATCCATCCAATGTCTTAAATATAGCGTTTACAGAGTCCTTTTGGTTACATAAGCAGGCAAGTCCAAAGGTTTCTCAGCAGTCACAGTTTAGTGGATAAAAGGCTTTGCTTCCTTCAAGACAAAGGTCAGCAAAGGTCTTCTTACTTGGCTGGAAGCAATGTTTTATGCCATGATGACTTGACAGAAAGCCTTAGTCCATAGGTTTCTTCAGCAGCTCTTGACTGTAAAAACCCAACCGGTGAGACAATATATAGAACGGTTATAGAGACTGTGATAATCAGGACACAAATTACTGCTTGGTTGGGTGGTGAGCAAATAGAAAGTCTCCAAATGACACTATTAGACACTAACTGTGTAATGTAAGAAAATGTATATTATAACATATGAAAATGGAGCACATAAAACACACAAAGGACATAAGATTCAATTGTGTAAGATTTCCTTTAAGTTTTATCACCCCAAAATGAATAAGAATGCATGAGATTATCCCCCTGAGAACTTCTACCGACAAAATATATTAACCTTGTTTCTGAAATTGCTAATAAAACAAATGGTACATTTACAAAATTTATGGTTTTTAAAACTTGGATCACAATGATTTTGAGCTTTTCCTGTGATAATAAAAGTGATGATAAACAGCTTTTGGGCAACATCTGTTCCTTGACACAGAAACATTGCTATGAAAATAAAACCTAACCTTCTTCAAATGGGCTACTTTCGAACACCAATTCGATGATGCAATAATACGGCTAAAGAACAAACAGTAAATACATTTAGTAGTACTTTAATTACATTTATATTTACCAACACTCTCATGGAGTGGAAAAAAGCTGGAACAGCAAACTTGATCAGAGTTCATCATTGTTGCTGTAAATCACGCTCAGAAAACGAAACAATTATTGCTCGTCCAGGATTTTAGGATCACAGTTTTCTACTGTGATTTAACAGTTGATGAAATCAATTGTATTTAAAGTTGTAACGTCTGCAAAACTGTATCTAGGTTGTTCACATTATTTTGTCAATCTTACAAATCTGGGTATTCCTTATCACTAAAAAAGTGTTTCACTCTTTAAAAAGACCTTCACTGTGTAACAGGGCCGGGCAGAGAGCATCTGAAACACAGTCCATTAGATGTTATGATGTTCAAAACAAAATGCTAAGTGGATGAGGCAGTAGGACATCGTCTGTACGTTATTTCTACACATTATAAGCCAAATTATCAAAGAGTCATATCAAAACACAAAACAAATTTAGCCTACCATTTCTGAAAACTGCTCTGAAGTCAGCATAAGTGAGGAGGGGGTTTATTGAAAACTATAGTATAGAAGTAATTGAGTCACAGAAACCTTTAGAAACATAAGGTGGTCCAACAGAAACTGGGACTAAACATTGGTTGCTGTCAAAACAAAATGCATGCTGCATCATGAAAAATGCCACAGGCGAATGAGTTAAGTGGAGCACAATCAAAAGTGGATCCTGTAATACTGATTAAATGCAGCGAGCTACTTTAAATTGGATGAGTGTTTTGGGTGTATAAGTGGTTTTGACGTTGAGGTATATCAGCCTGGGTAAAAAGCGAATCATAAATGACTTGTGTCAGGGTTGGGGGCTAAATATTTGGATTCAACCATTGCTACTGGACACTACTGCTTTTCCTCTGGACCGTTTCTGTCTTTACCACATACTGAACTGGCTACTGCACTTTGCCCCTTCTCTTCCCTGTAAGTGTAGGGAATACCGACTAGACCAAAAAAAAAATAAAATCTGTGCACTTTTTTTTAAATCTAGAACTGAAGTAACATTCCGTACTTTCATAGTTGTTGTGAACTGAGAAAATCAGGGAGAATATGTTCAACAAAAGGAGGCAAATTGCCATAGTAAACCATAGAGACGTCAAAATTATTTCAATTACGTTTCTTTGTGGATGTTCAATCACAGCTTATTTCACAGAAACATAACACTGTGTGATGTCTGGTATTTAAACGTGAATGTGTATGCCCATAACTGCTATCATACATATTGATAAAATCTACATTAAGAGGTAAAAAAATTCCCTCCAATAATTGTTGTACCAGATGTGAAAAGATAAAATAAATCACGTAAAAACAAAAATATAAACAGACAATGGAAGAACCAAAAAACAAAAAAAAAAACTAAATAAAAACAATGGACACAAATTAAGTAGAGTTGTATTCAACAGTCTTTAGCAAAGCCTCTTCCTCCTTATGGCTATAGGTTTTCCCCAGGCTGATACTGAGGCTCTGTGGAGGTGAAGTAGTCCTCCAAGAAGGACTGCAGGTACTCGAAGGTGGGCCTCTCATCTGGCTCCTTCTTCCAGCAGAGCATCATCATCTCGTGCAGAGACTCAGGGCAACCTGGTGGGCAGGGCATGCGGTAACCCCGCTCCACCTGCTCCAGCACCTCCCGGTTCACCATACCTAAAACGAGCGGAGTTAGGATCGCAGATTACACTGAGAGCTGGACATCCACGACAGATGTTTATTCAATATCATTAATAATCACAAACCTGGACGTAAGGACAATTCTGGACAGTCTAAATGTACTTGATTCTGATAAAAAAATGTTGTGTTTCTTTTATTCAAAATACACAAATTAATGTCTGGAATTAATATGATTAATTCCAGACAAACATGAGAGGTTTTAGAATATTTCAGCATATCTTGGGTATTAATACAAATGTTTATTATGAATTTACAACAGATATTCTTACACTGGTCATTCTTTAAAGTATGGGACATTAATGATGGATGGATGGATGGATGGATGGATGGATGGATGGATGGATGGATGGATGGATGGATGGATGGATGGATGGATGGATGCTGAGTAGCATATGGATGGATGGATGAATGGCTGAGTAACATGGATGGATGGATGCTGAGTATCATATGGATGGATGGATGGATGGATGGATGAATGGCTGAGTAACATGGATGGATGGATGGATGCTGAGTATCATATGGATGGATGGATGGATGAATGGCTGAGTAACATGGGTGGATGGATGGATGCTGAGTATCATATGGATGGATGGATGGATGGATGGATGGATGGATGGATGGATGGATGGATGGATGGATGGATGCTGAGTATCATATGGATGGATGGATGGATGGATGGATGGATGGGTGAATGGCCAAAATCCAGACTAAAAATATTTAAGTCAAATTCTTAATCTTGCAAATTTTTACAAAAAAAGTTACACTCCTGATTTGAATTCTAATAATTTGCATACATTTTTAAAAATGTTCCTGAAGCTCCTTCTGCAAATTTTATTTTTTGCAATAATGCAACATTTTCTTTGCTCTGTAAAGCTTGAAACTTGATATACAACATAGACATTTCTAAATAAAACTAGTAGTTTAAACATCTATTTTGTGTATCTGAACCAATCTCTTAAAGATGCCACATTAGACACTTGCGAGGTGATCTGCGACAGTACTGCAGGAAAACGAGATGCAGAATGAGTCCGGCAGATGGCCATTAATAACTGAGCTGTTCGGTCCCCTGATCGCCTCCCACCAGATGGCCTCATCTAATCTCAAATCTGACCATGTGTGTGAGAGTGTGTGTCAGTATTCCCCCCTCCAGTGCCCTGCAGAGCCATTAACAACCACCTTACACAAAGTATGAGACGTTTCACTTGGTCCTCTGACATTAATAACAGCAGCATGACAACACCTGACAGACTGGAGTCAATCTGGTGCAGTCATAAATCAGAAAGAGACTGTGTGTATGATGGAGGAGTGTGTCGCTCACCTGGATAGGGCACCCTGCCTTTGGTAACTAGCTCGGTGAGGAGGATCCCAAAGGACCAGACGTCTGACTTGATGGTGAAGCGACCGTACAGAGCGGCTTCAGGGGCCGTCCACTTGATTGGGAATTTGGCTCCTGTGGTGGTTATGAAGAGGTGTAACATCAGAGGCTGTGTCCTCAAAAAATATATTGCATAATACATAATACATTGCATATTAAACTTTAGTCAAATCTCATCATAACTTGACAAAGGTTGATTTATACAATGCCTTACGAAAGCAATCAAATCAGATTACAAACACAGCATTAATGTATTTAATTAATAAACCAGAACAAAGTAGCAAAAAAAATTTGTGAAATAGAAGAATATTTGTTTTATAAATGTTATAAAGCCATTATTAATAAAGCTGTGCATCTATATTCAGTCCCCTGAGTCAATATTTGAGGTATGTCTCTGCCAGTTTTGCACATCAAGACATAGAATGTTTTGCCCATTGTTCTTTGCAAAATTTCTCAATATCAGTAAATTGTATGAAGTCAAATATTCTCCATCAGATTTAGGTCTGAACCTTAACAGGATGCTTTAGTCTTGCAGCTTTGACTGTTTGTTAGAGGTTGTTGTTGTGCTGGATTATAAAACACCATCTCAGTCTTTTGGCAGGTTTTCCTCCAAATCAGACGAATCGTTTGTAGAAGAAGTACACTCAAGTGTTGACAGCAGCAGCTTGTCTGACCAAAGCATCTTCTTCCACGTTTGTTGTGAGAGTCACCGTGAATGTCTTGGCTACTTTTCTGTTTAAGGCTCTACTTGCCTTTTGTCTCATTCGAGGTCTGCAGAGTTCTAGGAAAAAAATTTATTAGCATCCCAAGGCGTTTTGGCTTGTTTCCCCAATTAGGGTCACAAGCCAAAATGTGTTGGTTTGCAAATAAAGTTGTTTTCTAGTACTTGAAGGGTTCCTGGAGTCTTCGCCTCACCAGATCTTTAGCCTTCACTTTCCTCATTGGGAGTCAGTAAAGTTGTGCCAGAAACGTTTGGATCTCGGAGTTGAGGTTTTTGGCCATGTCTTGGCTTGTGTGCAGTTGCTCCATACTTTTTCCTTTTCCAGATAACTGGCTGAACATGTCACTGTGAGGGGTTCGAAGCCATTGGAGTTGCTTCATAACCTATCCTCACTTTAAACTGACCTGTCTGCATCATGACAACCACATTGTTTCTTTAGTAATGTTCTTTGACAAACTGCTGGGGCTTTCAAAGAACATCTGGGCTTATAAAGTGAAATTACGCACAGCTGGACTATGTTTATAAATTAGATGACTTCTGATGGCTAATTGGTTGTACTGGACTTTATATGAGGGTCTCAGATTAAGAGGGGCTAAATATAAATACACAACAGCCATTTTAAGATGTTTATTTGTAAAATGTGTTTTAAACATTCATTTCCCTACTGTAACCTACTTTGTGTTTGTCTATCACATAAATTAAAACACACTGATTCCAGGATGCAACATGACAAAATGTGAAAAAGATTAACAGTGCAGCACTGCACACAATTTGATATGGTGATCTTACAATGAACAAGAAAAACCATGTAGAGAAGGAAATGTGTTCTAACTGGTGACAGAAACACTTTATTTCACAGTGTGTGAAAAGTGCAACTAATCAGAGCAAATAGCAGCATCTGGTTTCCACTATTAGTCTAATTCACCATGATGGGAGACCACATATAGCTCTCCTGTATTTTCCATTCCTACGCCACATACACAAGCTGTTTCTCTGCGTGTGTCTACATGAATGTACCGACCTTGCCTGGCTGTGTACTCGTTGTCTTCTATCAGCCTGGCCAGACCGAAGTCGGCAATCTTACACACCAAGTTCTCGCCCACGAGTATGTTCGCGGCGCGCAGATCTCTGTGAATGTAGTTCATCCGCTCGATGAAAGCCATCCCGTCTGCAATCTAAAAATAACATATCTGCTTGAATCATTTCGGCTCCAAACAATTTCAGACATAAAACACACAAAGCAAAGGCAAAAAGGGAAACCAGACAGGCTTGCCTGTTGTAGCGGTTCTTTTGATAAACGTCTTAAAATAAAGCTCTGAAATCAGCAATGCACAAACAGAGGCTCTTTATTTATAGCGGAGACCGTGGGTGTTTGTCTCACCTTTGCGGCCATGTCCACCAGCGTGATGAGCGTCAGGAATTTGCCATCACCTTCTTTGACAAAGTCAAGCAAGCTTCCTGGAAAAGCAGCACAGAGGATAAGCTGTAAAAAGGAAGGTGTCAATGTGACTGCGTGAAATAATCCACATGCTACAGCGGAAATATTATTTTTGTCAGCGTTGTTCTATATTACACAAGCCCATTATTCAGTTAATGCTTAGTGAAAGAAACTGGAGGCGGAATTTTTTGTTACTGGAAAACATTTTTTTTATTTTAAAAGTGGAGTATTTGAGCTACAAAGCGCAAATATGATCTTATTTTAGAGTGAGTGTTTGTGAAGTGTCATTCGGTAAATAAGGAAACTTTTAATGCTAAGTTTCTCTAAAAGTTGCATTGAAAGTCCATTAAAAGTGCCAACAGTCTCTTGTTTCCCTTTTGGTAGTTAAATCCAGCTTCAGGTAGTCCAATTTGCCTTCAAGGGATCGTACATTAGCAAGCAAGAATATTTCTTGTACAGAAATCACTTTAGTAAGAAGAAAGAGCTTTTGAAAAATTCTATAACTTTGAGTTATAAGTAAATAAGTATTTATATGTATTTCAACATTTCGAGCTTAAAGTTGCAGTCAGATTCCTCAAATAATTGTTTTCAATGTTTCTATTGGGAACTATACCTTTCTTTGTATTTCATCAGCTTTTCAGTTCATCCGTAGCTGAATTTAAGATTGAAGGCTTTCAGTTTTTTGTCTTTGTGGTTCAAACGGTACAAGACTATACACAGTCTGGTGTAATACGAATGAAGTATAATCATTTATTTTTACAATGTCTCTGCCTGTTTTTGATTAGAAGACATTATAATCCTGTAATAAATCATTAACCAGCTGTCCAAGCATTTATTCTAACCCTACTCGCAATAATTAGATACACTGGCGACTCCTTTCTTCTTGCTGTCTTAACCAAATTGGAAATCAATAATTTTATTCTCGTTCCAACCACCATATACAGAAGGTTCTGGAAAATACTTTTTAGGTCCAAATGATAAGCTGTGTTGGAAAAACTATCTGTAGTCATTCCAGTAAGTAAGAAGAAGTTTGACATTCATAGTTTAACACACAATAAATATTTAGTCATGAATTACTTATCAGTCATTCTGAAGCTTTCTGGATATTAATTCAAACAATTATGTTGATTTAACTCAAATTATTTGAAAATTCAAATAAAAGGAAGCCTGTTATACTGTTGTAGGCATAAAAGTCTGGCAAAGACTTCTAGGAAAGTATTTAAAGTAGGTGGAACTTCAAATCTTAAATGTCTGTGAGCACCACAAAATCCAGTTTAAAAACAAAGTGGATGTGATTGTGATTTAGAATCCAATTCACTGAGAGTAAAATAAAATATTTTCCCATAAACTGCAAGTGAAAGTATGAAAAATATTAATGCAGTTTATTTCTCACATTGAAAACACACAATAGATGAACAAACTGTATCCAATTATAGAGTGGTGCATGTAAAATGGTAACCATTTACCCTCACATAAATCTAACTACCTATAACCCCCCACCTCCACTTAAAAAAAAAGTGCTGCTGCAGCTGAAGGTGCAAAAACCTCCAACAAAACTGCTGCAGTCTTCAGTTCCAGCCTTCAGGGAACCAGAGGGGGCTCTCAACCAGAACAGCATATCAATTAAAATGCCTGTAAAATTCTTCCTTCAAGGAAATCTCCATGCATTAATCCAAGTCACGCTGTAAAGATTGGTTTTATGATACTTCTCTTTTAAAACAGAACTCAGTAGAATTGCATAAAAATAAAGCCGGGTTGTGTTTTCTTCAGCGGGGGAAACACCTAATGTAGTCGGGTTTGTTTCGGTTACCTTTGGACATGTACTCTGTGACAATATAGATGGGCTCCTCAGACACAACAGCATAAAGAGGCACTAGTTTGTCATGTCTGAGTTTCTTCATGATCTGAGCTTCCTGCAGGAAGGCCTCGGGCGACATGGTTCCCGGCTTCAGCGTCTTTATGGCCACTTTGGTGGTGCCATTCCACGTGCCTGCAGAGACAAAGACAGGAAGCAAAGTAATGGAAGTCACAGGGGGAATCAGTGTGAATAATCGGTTGGGAGAAAGGCTGTATCATTAATTAGGTCTTATAATTGCTCAGACGTGTGCTGTCATGCAGCTATGAGCAGATTCAACCTCAGTTAAGAAAGTGACAGAACAAATGGTGTACAAAAGTCTTGGTTCATCCCTTATTTATTTTTTCTCCCTCTAGGCAACCACACTGTTTTGTTATCACATATGATATTGTTCATCTACATTCCTCCAATCTTTACGAAGCTCTTCTTTTAGCAATTTTCTGTCAAAGATGAATCTAATTTTAGAAGAATTATTTAATCTTTTCACCAGAACTGACCATCTATTGGACATCTTTTGTAGAAACAATTTATTTCATTGCTCATTTAAAGACTTAACGTCATCAAACGTTTCTCTCTCTTTTTCTTACAATTATCAGTCTTGAGTCTGAGGTAAATATTTGAAGACAGCAGATGGGGGTATTCTAAAATGTAAAACACGCAACCAAAGAAAAGCTTCAATCCTAACAACCTAGCAAGGCCATGAAAACATTGTCTGTCAGGTTTCAAGAACGCCCGTGAAATAAAAGCTTGTGCAACAAAATTTTAAAGTCACGATGAAGGCCTTTTCAACAGCCTTGGTCAGAGTGTGAAGTGTGTACTCTTGCGATCGAAAACGTCTGTAATGCTGCATCTCTTTCGTTGCTTTTTCAGGTCGCTCAATTCTTGCCATTATTGTTGAAAATTGGACCTTTTTTAGCCCATATGTCTGGTCTAAGTAAACCAATCTGACCAACTCTTCAGCAACATTTTATTCAGAAATGGATGTATTTGTCCAGATATGTTTTCAACTTTTAACCCTATTTAAAAAAAATTCTGACGGAAGAAAACATCTTTTATGCTAAGGCTTGCTGATTGTGTATCCCCCAGGAACTGTGTTAGATGTTTGATTGATGTTAATGACTGTACAGAAAATGAGTAAAAGAAGTCAAAGATAAAGCAAGAGAAGTATCAAAAGTATCAACTGTACAACTAATAGTCAGGGCCAATTTAAAATGAGCAAAAAGTCGGCATCTCTGGATTCCACACGTAAATACAACGAGATGGTTTAAAAGTTTTGCACAGTTCTGTGGCATCAGCTAATCTGACAAGAGGCAACATGTTGAGATAAAGAGGACACAACAAACAAAGGAAGCAACTGCAGGAAGTGGATAACTCCCCAGTTTTGACACCAACGGAAAGACACTACAGAAACAGGGTCTCCTTATTATCTACATCCACTTCCATTAAGCATGTACAAACTTTGTTCTTACCCATCCACACTTCACCAAAGCATCCCTGGCCCAGTTTGACCTCCAGCTGCAGCGACTCCCTCGGGATCTCCCAGGCATCTTTAGCGAGCCCCTGAGTTTGAGGCTTGACCGTGGGGCAGACCATGGTCAGCTTGTGGCAGAGTCCGTCTGCGTGTTCTGCGATACGGAGATAAAAACTGCTACAAGGATGCTCCGCTTTCACAAAGCTTTTTAAATCACAGGGAGAACGTCTCTGGGGTCACACTGAAATCAAGTGGAATCACAGAGACTTAACCGGAGGCGTACTCAGGCTGAAGATGTAACTGGCTTACGGTAACATCAACTATTATTAAAATTAAAGAGCATTCATCTCCCTTGGCAACACAGCGAGGTGTGTGGCACAGAGCAATTTTCAAGATAATTCTCCAAGGTCTGACTGCAGGGAAGGACAGGACCATACCTGTGTAGTGTTTGACGAGCTTCGGCAGCGTATCAAACTGGGCTCGCGTGGTGATGTAGTATCCCCCGTTATCCAGCTTGCGGATCTTGTAGTGCTTTACATTGTCTCCTTTGGCTTCATCCCAGTCCCGTATGGACAGAGAATAAGCACCTAAGGGGTGACAAAGAAAGGTCAAAGACCAGTTTGAAAAGTTTTAAACTGGGCTGAGATAACAGTTTTCTGATATTCTTTTCACAAGTGGAGAATCAGTGGATATATGCCGAAGATTCCTGAAAGACAATTTTTCTAAAATGTATTTCTAACCTTCCCAACTTACTTTAAGTTGGAACTTTCCTGTTTTGCACCAGAGTCCATCACCTTTCCTACAAGAACACCTAGCTTTAACACCGTTTTAATGAATACAATTAGCTGCAAAATAGTTTACTGTTGCAGGTTTCAGCAAACTATTGTGACATCCCTGTTTTTAAGCTAAACTTGTTGAAGGATACACTTTTTCTTTTTTATTGTCACACATACATGTTTCAGATGATCAAAAACAAAAGACTCTTTTGAAAATGATGATTTAATTTTGTATTTAAAAAAAATCTATCCAAGTAATCCAGGATCTATGTGAAAAAGTAAGTCCCTCTGAACACAATAACTGGTTTTGCCATCCATTAAATTCTTGTGGAGCAATTTTGATCGAGAATTGTTTTATTCAGCCATGTTGGAGGGTTTTAAGAATGAGTAGATTTTTTAAGATCATGCTACAGCGTCCCAAACTGATATAAGACTACTGTGCTTGAGCTTAATGTCACAAACTTATAGTAAGACATTTTTTTCCCATGATTTTCTGGTAGAAAGCAGAATTCATTGTCCATCAATTACAGCAGGTTATGCAAGTTCTGAAGCAGCAAAACCTCCCCAGATCATCTCACTACCTCCATTATGTTTCACTTTAAATGTGAATTTCTTTTTCTGAAATGCTGTGTTGGTTTAATACCAAAACACATCTTCCAAACAGTTTATTTTTGTCCCATCAGTTTACAAAAAGCAGAAATTGAAATCAGCTGTATGACAAACTAACTACAACAAGTTCATCATGAGCGCTAAAAGAAGTCTCCAAAAACCTTAAAATGTCATCAAGAGGCTTACGGCAGACTTTTGCTCATGTTGAAATCAAAGTGCATACCAGTAAAGCCAGAAAGGATCGTGGTCATTGAATGAAAAATGTTCAAAAAGAAGGAATGACGCACCTTTAGTTGTTTCACTTTCCCGCACCAGGAAAGTCCCTCGATTGTTCCCAGGATTGAGCAGCAGCCTCTCAGCATCTTTGCGCCCCATTTTGCCAAAGTACCACCTGTCAAACAAAACAGCATATGAACAGAGAAGAGACTAGAAAAGAAAAGCAAACCCAGCAGATTCTGGCTCACTATGACTGGAAAGCTCACAGAAAAGGGTGTGAAGTCAATAATGTTGGACTACACTGAGACATCCACACTCATACTACAGCCACTACTCTCTGACACACACTCTGCAGACAGAGGGTAGGAGAGGCAACAATCCAGTCTTACTCTTCAGCCTGAATGGAGTCGGCGGGGGCCACATAATTGCTGGGGATGTAGCCCTTCTTCCCGGTGTTAATGGAGCGAGCCTCCCACCAGTCTCCTTCGCTGTAGGAGAACAATGACACGGGAGAGAGCACATAGACAATTTGTTCATTCAACTGTCAACTGTCAGGACTGAGGGTTATACATATATATTGCAGACTGACTGAGAGCAGCAATGAAACATTGGTAATGGTAGTTAATAATTTTCTGTCCAACTCTATAATGAAAGAGGATCTGGTAAATCAAAAAAACTGACAAGAACTTGGTTCTGAAAAGACGCTAAAGAAAATTAAATAAATCTGCTTCTCATTGAAAGTGTGAAACCGCAAGCTACTTTTGCTGTTGGAGGTTTACATACATTGTTATACAGCATACAATGCCAATGTTTTTGGTTGAATAAGTTTGAATTTGTTGTATGTATACATACACTCCTACAAATATTTGATTAAGGTCCCTCTGTTAGCCTGGTTTACTTCTACCAATTGTTTTCTGCAGACATCAGAAAGTGGTGATTTATGACCTGTGTTTTTATGCCACAGGTTCGGCCTCTAGGAATAGTCCAAAAATCTAAGGTGGTTTTAAAAATGTTATTTCAGAATCTTGATGACAGCTGACATATTTTATTGCAAAATCAGTTTTGATGTGTTTAAGATGATTATCTAACTGAAACACTGACATATCTTCAAGTTTCAACTGAATAGCTGTTGATTTGAGGTAAGCAATTTCCTTTTACCTGAGTGTCATATTTTGGGTCAAATAGCGAAAAATCAAATTTTTCGCTATTTGCATCAACTGGTGAAAATCCACATTGAATTCAAACTTATGCACCCAAAAATAGTTTATAAACTGTCCTTCATGAGTTAGTTGTTTAATCCATCCATTGTGGAAAAAGAATAATTCAAATACATTGTTGAAATCTTAAAATCATAATAAACTTCATTGCTATGATGAGTATATGTAGACTTCTGACCACTACTGCAAGTCATTCATGAACGCTAAATAGAGCCAGTTCCTCCATGGAAACAGTTATTGGCGAGAAACTGAGGAGATTCTTACGTATTGTTGATGATCTGAAAGCGATCCCCCTTTTTAAATGTAAGATCATCTGATGTTCTGGCTTCGTAGTCATACAAGGCAACAAAGAAGGTGACACCACCTGAAAATAGGAAAACAAAACCCACAGTTAAAGACCACTGTGTGGTTGCATAGAAAGCATTACAAAATTTGCCAGTGTAAGACCGCTGAGACAGATACAGGCACATTTGGCTAAAGTGTCAGTATTTGCCTTTTTGTGTAATTTTGCTGTGTAGGTACCAGCTCTACATCCACAGTTGAAACCAGATATCTATATATTCTGTACATAAAAAACAAATAACATACTAAACTTCTCCTGTTTTATGTCAGCATAGATTAACATTATTTGTGTTAGTTAAATACCAGAAAGAATATTAAGAAAGCTTTATTACATTCTTAAATTTACAAAGTTTAAATACACCAAGTGTACTAAACCCTTAAACAACTTGGGAAAGCCCAGATGATGAGAATGAGTAAAATCTAAGTTAACTTTACACAACAGTTAACAAAAATCTCATGTGGGGTTCCTCAAGGTTCAATCCTGGGGCTCATCGTATTTTATATTTACATGCTCAGATTATAACAAATAGCAAGACAAGTCCCCGATATTATGCTCTACATTACAATATCACCAGGTGACAATTAAGCATTGAGTAGATACATAAAACAAATCAATGCACAGATCTGCTGCAACTTTCTTCATCTGAATAGAAACAAAAGTGAATATTTTTGGACCTAAAGAGGAACTATCAAGAGTCAGCACACAGCTTTGGTTATTACAGCTAGAAACTTGTGATCAGACCCAAAATCTGTGTGTAGTGATGGACTCAAACCCGAACTTCAGAGACACATAAGGACAGTTACAAAGTTGGACTTCAATCGCTTAAAGAATGTTTCCAGGAGAAAAAAAAAACTGACTAATGTTCCTTCTAGATCTCGAGAAACTCGTCGCAATTATCTCAGGTTGAATTAATTACTGCAATTGGACCTTCAGAGCTGTGCCTAAAAAGTCAGACAACTTCAGCTGATCCAGAACGCTGACAGCCTAAAATAGACACGGTTTAGTCAGACAGTGAGGGTGAAAAATCAATTTCATTTTTATTCAGTGTATGTAAATATCTGGCATCTGCTATAAAAATGACAGATGGAATTTGACAATACCATTGTTACATGAGTCAAAGGAAATTCTATATATATCCAACCTGTCTCCAGAAATACGACATTTCTTTGTGTCATAATTCAGATCAGGTTGGTGGCTTTGATTTATTAGAACATGACCTCAAATGAACCATTAAAAGCCACCTGTCATTATTACACCGTATAAATCAGCTCTTTCTTTGCACCCCATGACAACATCCTGTAAATCAACATGCCTACTGTGCAGCAGCCTTCCCACATGGAGGCCTTTCATGACAACAATGCTGTCAACAATAATCCTATTATCACCTGCAGAAAGCAAACGGCAACCCAGCGACACGTCTAAGAGCAGATAATCCAAAACCGGGGAGGATTACAACCGAAATCCCATCTAAACAGGAAGGTTTGATCATCAGTTCTTTTCTCTGTGGATCAAGGCTGACAGAAAGACTTGTATAAAAATGTATCAACGTAAAATAACAATGACACAGAGGCAGGAGGTTTCGGTATGAAATAGGATTAGTGGCTTGTAAACACCTCATTCAGTATTCTATGAAAAAAGTGCGGTTATTCATTATGTTTTTTTCATCGAATACAATTTCTTTGATCGATAGCTGCTGTAAACAAAATGTACATGCTGATTTAAACAACATCTCAAGTTGACAGGAAGGCTGTTCCGAAGCTGACAGAGATGGGAACTAAACACTGCCTCTTCTTGTTTAGTCTTGAAAACACAGAGAAAGCAGGTCTCTAATAATGTAGGGAGTCTATACATACAGGGTCTGAAGACAGAAGCAAATGTCCAGTCCTGGCTACACTCTCTCCAACCCTGAAGAAAACAAACCTCAAATTTTGGGTCAAATATTCTAGAGAGAAACAACACTGTGGTTAACAAAAATTACACCATCTCCACAGTAAAACACGATGATGGCAGTATCGTGTATCAGGGAAAAATCTGAGTTTAAATCTGAATATTTTTAAATACTGGTCAGTTTTGGGCAACAAAACTTCAGGAACCCAATTGTTCAGCATAACTTTGAGTCAAAGCATACGTCCAAATCTATAAAACAATGACTTAAAAGGAAGAAAATTCATTCTGAATGAGTTTTGTCCTTTATAATCTGTGAGGTTACCTGACAAGCCGTTGACAAAATGTTCTCACAATGGAGCTAGAGAACTTTTACAAAGTGGAGTCCATATGTGAGAAGCTCCCACCAAAAACATATGCATTTTGAAACTAAAACTAAAAAGTTATTCAACTCAATATTAGTTAAATGATATATATATACTTACGTAACCAGGTTACTGTCGCATCTTTGGTCTGTTTTCAGTTTAAATGTGCAGGAAGCATGATACATTAAAGGGCAAAGATATTTTTGACACTATTATTAATGATTTAATCTTTTACAGTTTTCAAACTCACTGTATTAACTCACAAGGGTCACTAATATGTGACAATTGGATGGTTTTGTCTTTAACTGACCAAACAATTTAGCTTTTTTAATTGGCTACAAAGTGCATTGAGCAGCTCAACAAAATAAGTTCTGTTAAATGTCAACAGTAGGCATTGGCAGCTGATTTCAGGACATTTAAATCTGATGAGAAATGTTTGAAAACAAATACATTGAAATGTAAATAGATAGTAGTAGTGTAATGATGTAAAGCTTTAAGAAAGAAAACTCTTACTCACTAGAGACGGCACCAGAGAAAGAGTTGGACATGGGACCAGAGAAGGAGGTCGACGCTCCTCCAAAGGGAGTCATGGCAGAGGAGGAGCCTCCGAACGGAGTGAGGGCGTGGTTGAAATTCAGAGCTGCAGAGCTGGAGGAAGATGTGGGAGCCTGATTCTGCTGCGTCTGCGTCGGATCTGGCCCATAGTGACCGACGTGAGGCACAGCGGTGGAGGTGTTGGGGTCAGACCGTGAGGAATTGTCGGTCTGATACTTCATGGTGGGACCTTTGTTTTCTTTGCTCTTCACACAGCCCATCGTCTCAGCCTGCACAGACAGACAAAACAAAAAGAGATCATTTTAACACAAACAGAATCTGGAGAGGTGCACAGTGTAGCGTGAAAGACTATAAGAGGAGGAGTCTGGATTAGGAATCGTGACATATGGTTTGCCAGCTCTGGTACAAATGTTATGAAATCAAAGTGTAATGACCTGATATTTCCATGTTAATCATTTTGTTGCTGCTTCAACCACTAAGACTTTAAGCTCTGTTGTAACTGGGACATATGGTGAATTCTAAATCTGCTTTGAATCACAATTTTGAACATAGCTATGAACAATGAGTCTCTGAATATACTGAGGTATAAACTAGAGCGATAACATGTAAGAGAGCCTCTAAGTTTTATGATACTACACTTTACTCATGTCAAAGAATGGCTCGGTGAAAATTCAAACTATCATCTAATTATGGAATCTGTGCTGAGACTTGAAAATTGATGTTTATAGATACTTTTTATCTGATCTTTTTTTTCTCACAACTACTGAATATTATTCAGAACTATAGCAAAATAAATTGAGTGATTATCAGAACTCATCACAATCATTTTGACAACTGACTGTAAAATCCAAAAAGTCAGATTATGGAGAATTCCTCTTTAATGAAACATTACTATTACAGATTGCCCGTAATTGTCTGTTCGTTTATTTTCCATAGATCTTGACATATTTAGTACATTTTTTAAGATAGGTGCAGCCACATTATTTTCTTCTTGTGTTCTGTTCTTTTTGCATTTGGATTTAGTTTCTTAGGTATGTGTTAGTTTTTCTTCCCCTTCATTTGTATTCTTTGTGAGTCTTAGTTCAACATCCTCTGTATTCATTAGTCTCCCTCCCTCAGTGTCCATACTTTACTGTCATCACAACCATTCCAGATTGAATCTAATTAGTTAATCTGGTTACTTTGACATTTTCCACCCCCTTCCCGAGTATTTAAGATCCTGGTTTTTCATTCCTTATTGCTGGATTATTTTGTTACTCTGCCCATGCTCCATGTCCTGTTCACTTTGCTTCACTTTAGTACGTTTTCTGTTTTTTTTTTTCATCAATTCTTTTGCGATGCTTATTCCAAGCTCCTGTTTGTAAACTCCAAACTCTCAACATAGAAAATATGACAAAAACTTGTTCTAGTAAGATAGAAGTAGAAACACAAGTAGCAGTAGAAGGTGTCCTTTAGAATAATCCAAGGAAAAGTGCTGCTGACTAGTATGATGGTACACTGGTGAAGCACTAGTTGCAAAGACATCAGGCTGCTTTATTACTGAGTCAACATCATGCAACGATTAGTCAAAGAGGTGTATTATGTCTTATCTTAGGGGGAGGTGCATAATTGAGAGTTCACAGAGTTCTTCGGATTTACTGCCAAGTAATTCAACAAAATGGGTATTTTTCAAACATTTTAAAGCAGTTTGCACAAATAAAATGTTGCAGGTGCTTAAATTGTAGGTTGCAACAATGGCTGTCTTAAGAAAAGCAGTTTTAGACGTAATAAGGCACTACAGAGGTTTCTAAATACCAGATTTCTTACAAAGGGTTTGAAGTTAGTGTGGCTATAAATCCAATGTCTGACTTTAGATGTGCAGCCAACATGCTGAGAATGTTGGCACAGAGAAGAGACGTACAGTTCCTGAGCCAGACGCTGTTCCAGCCTCAGGATGAAACAACTGTCATGGAAAGCATTGACAGGCTTCATCCTGTTAACTATGGCAGGAGGTGGTGGGGTCTAAATTTCATTAGAAAAACTGATGAAAGTCTGCTGATTTTGCTCAGGGCTTACTTAGCCAAGCTGACCGGAAAACAGGAAGACTTTTCCATCCTTTCAACTAAACCACCACCTTGTTAAACGTTTTATACTATATTTACGCTATTTTACATTGACAATAAGCAAAAAAAGATTAATAAATATAGGTGCAATGAGGCTGAAAACTGATTTATGTTTCATTTGTTATATCACTTATATTATGATAGGTAAAATCAACCCTTTGTTTGTAGCTATTTGTATAGAACAGCAATAGTGGTAGAAAAGCTGAACAATAATGAAAGTCCTATTCTTCTGCCTGAACCACATTTGCAATAACTCAATCTTGTAAAACGACACAAGAAAAGCAAATTTCAAAGACACTTCTGCTTTTATGACTTCTGGGGGAGAATGTCTTAGACTTACAGGGTGAATGCTAAAGAAAATACCTCACTTGGTAAAACAACTAAACACAGATCAAAAACACATATTGTACCTCTTAAGTCCCTGACAAAGATTGTTAAAGAAAATGCACAGCAATAATTGTTGAGATCAAGAACAGACTTTAAAATACTTTTGTAAGTTTATAAATCACTGGATGGCTTAGCACCAAAACACATTAAAAATGTTGCCATGGTGTGAACCTACCAGACCACTCAGGTCTTTTGGTTCAAGTCTATCCATCCCTGGAGTCAGAACCAAACGTAGAGAAGAGGCATTCAGTTTTCATGCTCCTCTAATCTAAAACAAGCTTCCAGAAAACTGCAAAACAGATAAAACATTTGTTCAGAGCTGCTTTTTATCAACAACAGCTGGAACATCATCTGTTTTTCAACTTTCTATTGTCTTTCCTTACTCTATTTTCTTTATTTTGCTTGTTTACTGTTTTATTTTTCTATTTTATGTAAGGCCTTGTTTCTGAAAATCTGCTATAAAAATAAAATTGCCTTGCCTCTAAATCCCTGCTGTTAAGTCCAGTGCAGCGAGTTCAAATAAAAATTCATCCGAGTGTTTGTGTAGGCACAAATAAAATGATTTTGACCTTTCTGTGTGCGGAGCAGGAGAAACGGCAAAGTGAGGCCGGCTGAATGAAAGGGGGGCAGCCAGGCACACACAGTGCCAGCTCTCCCAGCTGGAGCTACTAGGAGGATTACAAGGGTGAAGGATTTACTCAAAGAGGATAATAACAGAAAACAAAGTAAGAGTGACCACCAGGGTCCATGGGGGTGTGTAGTCATTTTGACCAAGCTCACCCTGCCTGAAATGTCACACAGAAGCCTGACTTTGCCCAGAGCTAAAGCCAGACAGCTCACTGTCAGTCGGATAAATCAGACAGCTGTTGCATAACGACACTGTTTTCTTTTTTATATACAAATTCAACAACTGATGAGTGCATCATCCTAGACAGAAAATATAAAAATTAATGTGACATTCAAAACATAATACCCGTTTAATCCCACCGGCAACAATTGTTGCCAGACGTTTTTTCTAACTTCTAGAAGCTCTAAAACAATTGTTTTGACTTTTGGCAGCTAACTGAAGTTTTAAAATAAAATAATAGGGTGTCTACTCTGAGCAATATCAATTTCATGTAGCTAGTGTGAAAGGTCACACCACCAGACATCTTTACTTCCTGTCTGTAACACTGGAGGTAAATGTCAGTCACAAACCTGTACAAGAGGAAGTCAGTAAAACACTTAAATAAATAAATATAAATAAAATATTTTGAACATATATTCTTTGAAGTGTCTTCTACTGATATATAAAGAAAATTGTATCCCTTCATTCGTCTTTTGATCATAAGAGGAGTGAATGTAAGCATGGCAACAATTGTTGCCACTAGCATAATACATAGACAGCACTATGCTATGTGTCCATTGGTTTGCTGTTTATTCTACATGCCTTGATATTCCCATACAGCTTAAAACTATCAGATATTTTAGGTCTTATAGAACTGAAGGAACCTCAAGATGATGTCATCTGCATCACTGTCATTCCCACAGTTGAAACCCTCCTCCCTCCACCCCTTCCCAAAAGGTGATCCTTTACACAAAGTGTAGTCTATGCACTGAATGATGACTACAAGATGATGCCACGCCTGAAACTGGTTTAGGACAGGGACGAGGTGTGGTGATTGGTCTGGTGGAACAGGGAGAATTTCCTCTCAGATGCAGATTTGTTCACACTAACATTTTCACCTGAATTTACCTCATTGATGAAATGACTAAATGAGATGAAAGGTCACTCGGCACATTGAGACTATGACATCTGCAGAATGTGGCATTGAATCTTTATGCGTCTAAAACATTTCTGAACACTCTTGTAACCATTTATTGTTATAATAGATTATGTATGTCATGATTTTTGTTATTTTTTATGTGTAAATAGGCCAGATTTGTATAATTTAGACTATGCAGTTTCCCACCGGCAACAATTGTTGCCTAGTATAAAACCTACATTTTACTAACATAACCAACATAAAATTTAATAATTCATAAATATCATGTGTTAGGGAGGTCCAAGGATTGAAATGCACGCACTTATTTTGCAGGAAAAAATTTGGGATTAAATGGGTTAATTAGTATAAGCTACTCTTTAATATTTCAAACAAATTAATAAAACATAAAGAGGCAAATACTAGACCTGATGCTATTGCTTCAGGTCTGCTGCTATTACCACAAGTAGAAAGGCTAATTTGAAATAGTTATATAGTACAATAATAATAATAGCAACAACAGCACCATTTTTTAAATAAAAATGTAGCAAACTATTGAATAATTAAATGATCTAGCTAAACATCATCATCATCATTTAGACTAATAAATACGCAAATATTTAAATTTAAAGTTTACCCATACTACCAGGAACAAACTAATAAAAAAAAAATCATCATCACAAAACATTAAGTACAGGATAACAAACAAATTATTTAATAAATGAATTAAATTGCGACTACTGTTGCAATTCAGCTTTTACAATGATGTTAAGCAACAAACAAATTAAAAAGAGGAAATGAATTAATAATTGTAAAATAGATAAAAATGAAAAACATATCAGCGACACCATTATCATCAAATATTAACTATGGGATAAATAATAATGATACCATTCTTTCCTCTGCAATTGTATATCCAAATGTAATGTAATAAATTAAATATTAGTTCAGTGCAGCAAAGTCATTGAAAACAGAGAGGCAATCTGGAATCACATCTGTGTGCTTGTTCTTGTTTGCCAAGTTTATGCAACTATGTCTTATAGTACATCTAAAAAAAGCTCAAGATGTCTCTTTGCTGCACATGAGGCAATTTCTGACCAGTACAGCCATGTAACCACTGGGAAACTGTGATGTGCTGCTAATTATAGCAGCTTATTGTAATTGCGGACAACATCCTTCCCCAAGGATGATAGCATGACCTACAAACATAAGAAGACACCCAAGTCTTCCCAGATGGAGCCAAACACAGTGACAGAGGAAGGAGAAGAGTTCAAACAAGGAAGTTGCAATGACAAGAAGTAAGCATTTACACAAACTGAAGCTCTTTGTGCTCTTTTTTGCTTCACAGAGACTGAAGATCAAACGTAAGTGAGCTTGACATTTAAATCAGCCTGAATCGAAGTTAAGCAATCAGGAACGGACTGTTTAAAACCTTTTCCTCCAGGCACAGATCTCTTCTTGTGCAGCCAAACTCTGCATAAAAATAAACACGGCTGGGACAAGCACTTGGTCAACTCTGCCAGTAGTCTCTCCTTAATAATCTACAAAAACAGTCAAATATGTGCAATAAAAGGAGCAGTACCTTTCCAGCTAGTGCTTATTTTCCTCCTCCTCATGCCTCTGTCCAGTAAGAAGTGTGGCAGATTAGGCAATAATTTTGCTTAATACCTCTTCCAGCAAGGTCGGACTGCCTGAAGGAATAACAGGGATTTAGTCTGTTGCTCAAGGCCCTTAAAAAAAAGCAAAGACTTGCTGAGATCTGCCTCTAACTGAAAGCATTTGCATTCTTTTAAGAATGATTCTTTGTTGAGTAATAATTGTTATCATTGTCATAATTTCCAGGAAACATAAAATAAACAAAACCTCTATCTATCTGCAGACATCCTGATTCAGCCCCAGATGTCTGGAGAGGAAAAATCTTTCCACAAACATCCGACATTCACGGAAGATGCTGCAAGTCCAAAAGGCTCTCTGACTCTTGACCCTCTGTCTTTGGTGCTTTCACTAGTCTCAGAGCCACGCTCTCATGCAACTCTGTGAGTTTGATTTACTAATATTGGCTCTCATAATTCACACTCCAGTCAGTGTGCAGTGACAGCATTGGAGGGATTTCACAGAGGCTCCGGGTTGTGCACGCTTAACCAAAAACATACCACTTTCAACAGAGATCCAGGGCCAGCTGCGGCACAAAAAAAAAAATTCAATGTCTCGCTGAGCTTTAAAGCTAGGAAATCATTCTTTGCATATCCAAGAACTTCCTGTGGTTTCCTTCTTCCATTCCAACCACAGCGTGATCAGTCAAGGCAGGATTTACAAAATGTTGATAAGACTGGGAGAGGTTAGGCTTTTTTTCTGGATCTTAGGATCACAACTCAAATAATTTTTTAAAAGTTCACAGAAAGAGCAAGTTGGAGGTATGAGAGAAATCCTTAACTACAGTTATATCTGTGAATCTGGAAAGGATCTCAGCGGTCTAGGAATGTTCCACTTTATTACGTACATCTTGTTAGTTCTGGGTTCTTAAATCCTCAAGGTATTGATTAAACACAGTGTTGGACGCATTCCTCAGAAAATGTCCCCCACACCACACATTATACCACCACCACCATCACTAGAATCGTTTAGGCAGGGAGATCCATAATTTCATATTCTGACCTTTCAATGATATACAGCTGATTCTAGAGTTTCAGTAAACTCAAGTGACCTGCCATTCCTATCACTTAAGATTGCACAGTCTCATCACCGTATCCCTCCACTTTGGACAGGTCATGTTTTTATCAGTGAGGGAAATGCCAGCCCACACCATCACACTACCTCCACCAAAACCCATTTAGATATATTAGACAAGTTCGTCATGGGTGAAACTTACATCTTCATCTCTACTGCTAAACCAAAAAATTTAATTTCCTTCCAGATGAGACACCACTTACAGGAAAAGCATTTATTTCCTTATTTTTGGGCAAGTTTATGTAGCTGGTGCAATCAATTTTAGTTGGTAAAGCATGACTTCTAAGGTGGCAATCATATGTAAAAAAATGACTTTGGTGAGCTTTACATGTTATAATGTTATTCCCTCATCAGAAACACGCCAGGAGTATTGCTTTTATTCTTTAATGAATAAATGCAACGCTTATAAAAGGCTCCTCCCCCACTCCGTTCCTTCAAACTAGCAGCAGCAGCAGTAAGCAAACACCTGGTGGAACTGCACATCGGCAGAGCTTATTATATGAACTATTTGTAAACGCTTGATAGAAGAATGTTGAAAGGATGTGATGAAGGCAGGAATTTAAAGACACATAGGCCTAATTTCAAGATGTTAAATTATTTTGTCAAAATTCTTTTAAGTCATGTTTGATATATACATATCAAGGTGACATTTTGATCATGCTAAACAATTATACTATGTGGCTGGAAAACAAATAATACTGCCCCTTTAACAAAGCTTGTAGAGTTTCGCTGAAAATACAAATAAGCAGATGTAGCAATGATGCAAGTGCACTGTGGATTATTAATGGTCTGAGAGCTGACTCTAAAATAAAACAAGTCTCACTGCCTCAAACAGATTCTCCTCCTCTGGGGTTTAGATCACAAGACATTTGGCTGGATGACAGCCCGGCAGCTGAGCCTAAAGGAAGCATGAGACCGGAGTTCCTCCATCCATCAGCCAGCGCTTCGACTGAAAGCGTGCCCAGCTGTGAGTACAGGCAGGAAGGCGGTCTGTGGAGCCTTGCTGAAGTTCAGATCTGCAGCAGATGCTGGCTGCCACTGAGCACCACATTAATTTTAAAACCTAACACATTACATCCAAGTAAGCCTTTAGAGCCTTCAGAAAACCATCACTAGCTAGTTTATTTTGAGTCTTAGTAGGGTTAGGGATTTCTGGTTTAAGATTACCCTGCTATTTAGATCAGATTAGGGCAGATTTAGGAACAAAAGTACAATTCTGTGTTCTGCTTTTGATGGTTATTTTGTATATTGAACTTTGCAATGTTTTATTGCCTGTACCTTGTAATCATTGTTTTGTATATGGTACACCGGTGTGCCTGTTGGTCAGGTCTCCCTTCCCTTGAAAAAGAGATTTTATCTGAATGGACTCCCTATGTAAATAAAAAAGCATTTAACTAGGAATCTTTCTTTTTGTACTTTTGCATCATCAACATTATCACAGAACATGGCTAGTATACAAGAAGACTACAACTCAAGACTTTGATGTCAAGCTCATTTTAGTCGCTGGGCTCCTGAGAAAAGGCACATTTTCCAAAATAACAGATCTCATGGGAATACCTAGATGTGTAAATGTGGCCTATTTTTGGAATCTGCAATCCAATAAAGGGAGGACACAACTAGTATCATAGACTATTTCTTGTAACAAATATTAGAGAACACAGATGGATTTTTAAGGTGACATCTTTTGGCACAGAAGGAATTTGGCTACATACTCAAGCTAAGGGCTTAGTACAAATATGTTCAACAGTATGTGGCTGCTAATAAAAAGGTGTGGTCTTAATATGTCACATGCTACCGCAAAGAGAGATTGTTCTCAAATGTTTAAAAATAATGTGTTTGTGCATTTTAACACAAAACATGTTTCTTCTATTGTGCACCTTGTTTGATTTAAGTCTGTTAACGTTTGCTTCATTTCTTAAAGAGTGTAAGAGAACTTAGTTAAACTTATTCATAACGTATTAATTTTCACTATTTTCTAATTTAATAATCATGAAATAGTGCATAGTTGTGAAGTGAAGGAAAAAGGGCACATGATATATTTTTGTTTACAATATCTGATAGGCAACATGTGAATTTGTATTCACATGGACTTTATCTTTGCCTCAGTAAAATCCAGTGCATAAGTCAAAAAGCTTTCAGAAGCGGAGGTATTGATTTGAGTGGATTTTTCAGTGTACTTGCAACTGCTTGCTATCAGTCAACCTGACAAGAAATAAAAATTAAGATAAAAGTCTCAAATGTAAATGAAGTGTCAACCTCAAAGAACACATCTTGTGCTTTGGTCTCATGTTTTCTCGGCAGAAGATCTCACTATACCTATCATGTGAACCAACACCCTAAAATTCAATCAAGCAATACCTAAATGTCGCAATAATGATCCCATATTTACTTTACTTACTCATTTGCTACAGTATTTAGGTTCTCTGTCTGACTGGTGAAGTGTCACTCACCTCACTCATACACATGCTTGAAGCCACCCAGCATGTGTATATGGACTCACAATGGATTTCTTACCACATAAATTGACAACACAACTAAACTGATTCTCAGACTGATATTAAGAAAATGCTTGAGCGACACAGCTAGGATCCATGGATCTCCCTTTCCACCCAGACTACATTAGAGTAATGTAGTCTGGGTGGTCTATGAGGGCTCCCAAATTGACCATTTGAGAGCCCTCATAGACTGTATACAGAGCATTGACCTTTCATACTCAGACTGAAAGGTCAATGCTTTCATTGACCTGGAAAAGAAAAAAACAAAATAGGTGGGGTACCTATCTACAACTGGTGATGTTCTACTCTGACCCAAAGCCAGGGTGACAAACATCACCCTGTCTGTGGTAAGACATAAAATGTATTTCATTTTTCAGATTTAAACCCATTTTAGATACACTAACATACAGCCAGATGAGAAAACGGACGACATCAGCTTTAATAGTGGCACTCCCAACTCTCCAGGTCCAAGCTACCTTATAAGGTTTGAAAGCAGCTGATTCAGGTAGAGTTGTGCAAAGAGCTGTTCAGGATGTGACATGTTACTGAATCATTTTAGTAAAACAGTTCTAATCTTAAGACATTCTGTGGAGTTTGTGCTGATGACAGGCATAGAGAAACTCCAGCTGTTAAAAAAAAAAAAAAGAATCTTGATGTTACAGAGGGCTGAATCAGCGCGACCCATGAGTGGGTTAAGTATTTAACAGTTAAACAAAATTTTAAGGTACTTTAGAAAATCTATTAAAAATCAGATGTTTAAATTATAAATATTTGAGTTAGACATATTGCAATATGGTAATAAAATGAGTTGGAAGTTTTCATTTACAGCTATACTGCATAATGATATATCAAGGTTCCTGCTTCTTGTAATAAAGCTATAATTATATGCAATTTTCCAGATTACAATTTTTCCAGGGAATTGGTGTTTTTTTGTTTCCACTGGGATTAAATTCGCGCATTGCCTTTTCCTTTTCTTACATATAACACATTGGTGGATAAAAACACAGTAGCATATATCAGCTCTCAGTGTTGGCAATGCTTGCAGTCCTTTGTTGATGACAGGTCACACAGCGGAGCAGCTGGCCCTTCTTGTTTTAATCATCCTGCTCTGACAAAGAAACAAATAATTACATTTCTTATTATTTTTGCCTTTACCTTCCCGGTCCGTCCAGTGTGATTTTTCTTCCTATTTTCACCACTTTCTCCTTGAATCAATTCGGGACAAAGTAAATCCGAGTTATTCCAGCCGGGACTGATCCGCCTTCATCCTCACTTCATCCATCCAGCGGTTTGGTTTTAAGTTAAATCAAGTGTTGCAGTCCAGAAGGCTGATGTTAGCGCCGCAAGAGGCTGTCATTTTCCTTCATGTGGAGAAATCACTGAAGGGAAAATCCTGCAGAGGCATGCCTGCTGATGGAAAACAAAGAGGAAGGAGGAAAAGTGGGATCCTGGAGTATCCCGGAGAGATGGAGCCTCCTCTCCACTTCCTACTACCAAACTTCCATCAACCCCCACACAACAACATGGCCGACCCAGCCTGCGGGACTGGAGCCACGCAGCTGGAGACGCAGACACGGAGCCGTCTGGTGCCGCTGGCCTGAGCGCAGCCGCGGCGTGAAATATTCACGTCAAAAACCTTACGCGGGGTAAAATAACAAAGAGTAGAAGGGAAATAGATAGGTGAAAACAAGCAGACCGGCACGTGGAGAATTTTTTTTATCTCCAAAAAAGGAGTAGTCACTCGTACCGTTCCCATTCACAAATGTAAATTTGTGGCGCCCTCTGCTGGTTTTATACATCTGTTGCATGTCAAACAGTAATATTCACTGAGTGAATCCTGCGTTAAAGAGCATTTCCGACATTTATGACCAGCTTTGAAGTTTTTCTAACGCATGCAAAGTGCAATATATTGTTCAATAGGTAGGTCTTTAGGCCTTTTATATGGAAGAGGATTAGGGTCACCGAAAAAAAAAAAAAAAAAAGAATTCTGACTTTAATCTTAGAATTCTTTAAATGAGAATTCTGACTTGGATCTCAGAATTCTGACTTTAATCTCACTTTAATGTCAGAATTCTTTAAATTAAGAATTCTAGAAATCTGACATTAAAGTCAGAATTTTTTCTTCATCTTTTTTGGTGGCCCTAATCCTCTTCCGTACTTTTATGTTGAAATTCTTGGAAACAATTTTTGTACAGAGCTATAAAAAATATTTGCAGGTCTTCTGAGTAGGCTAGTGTTAGAGTAGGATCAAAATGTAGACAGGAGTTCGGGAGGCTCATGGTAAAAAAAAATATTTAATAAGGAATATGAAAACGACTGACAAAAATCAGGAACAGGAAAGAGAGGTACTTAAGTTCTGACGAATAGAAGGAAGTGACAAATAAACCAGAAGAGCAATTAGAGGTTAGTAGTGGGATCTGGGGAAGAGAGTTTGCTGAGAAAAATTAGGATATGTGCCACTGAAAGACAGGCTGAGGGAAAGGAGAAAAAGAAGCAAGCAGGAGGAAGAGAGAAAATAAACCTCAACAAATAGAAGAAGACCCTGAAACAAACATAAACACTAACAGAAACAAACATAAAACTCAGGAAGCCCACCAAAATAATTGAACTAACACAAAGACAAAAGATCTAAGTAAATAAACAACAATGAAATGATCAAAACAGAACATAGGCGTAAATCCTGGAGGGGTTGGAGGGGTCCGGACTCGCCCAATCTTGGAAAAGTCTAGAATTCGTGAAAGAAACCCTTGTATTTAAAAAACAATATAAAATATAAAAAAGGCAATAGAAACAAAGAACGAAGTAAATCTGCCATTCATCTAAGAAAAAATTATGAATTAATTTTTAGGTCCCCTCCCCACTATTGTTAGAACAATGATTCAGTCCAAAGTGTAGGAGGAGCAACAGCAGCGTTGCTGATCGGCACCGGCTCCGTTAGAGCCGCTGAAGTGAGGAGCTGTGGGTCTGCAGCACAAACAAAATCCTCCAGTAAGTAAATGCTTAAAGCAAAAGACATGTAACACGTTTTATTTACTTTTACTGCTCAATAGGGAGAAACACATTGACAATAAAAATCAGTCCACAGATTTCCCATGACATCCCTTGTCATGAAGGTCCTAAGGAGACTATTTTTGACTCCCACTTGAGTGAGTAGTCAAGTTTGATTCAGGCCTCCCCTGCCTGCAGTGTCTGACCAGGTGATCAGCAGCAAAGGGGTGCCACCAAGAACTATACTCTCCCCAATCTTTTTTCACTATACCTCAGCCTTTGAGTACAAGTCAGAGTCCTGCACTCTGCAGAAAGACTTTGACAAGTCTGCAGATGCTGCTGTGTCAGTAATCTACAGGAAGCTGAGTACAGAGATATGGTGATGGTGGAAACCATTATCTTATCTTGAATGTGAACAAAACATAGGAGATAGCTGTAGCTTTCAGGAAAAACGGGAATAAATCAAACACTATTTCCATGATGGAAAATCAAGTGGAGTTAGCAATAGAGTGTAAGTTCCGTAGGCAGAGAGTGCTTATCTAGACAGAAAACTGGACTATAGCTGCAACAGTGAAGCTGTTTACAAGTAGGGATAGGACAGACTGCAGTTCCTGAGGAAGTTTAGGTTGTTCAGTTTTGGCAGAAAAGTAGTGTAAATCTTCTGGAACTATGCCATGCAGAGAGTAATCTAAACCTCTGAAGCTGGTTGTGCAAAGAAGGATATTGTGGGGCATCACAAAGCTTAGTGGAAGAGCAGGAGCACCATGCAGAGGGGCTACTGTCCTTAATGCAGTCGTCCCCAGTTTGATTCCTAACCCTCGGAATTGTTGCATCTCTTTCCCTTCTCTCTATGTCCTTCCTCCTGTCCAGCTACTGTTGAATACAGGCCACTAGTTCTGTGCAGTTTTTTTTAAAAAGATGCTTCATAAAATGAAGCACATAACAGACAACTAAGCATCCTCTTCAAAAGGTAGCTATACTAAAAGAGAATGTTTTCAGTCAGAGATATTTTCATGTGTTTATTTAGGTTTCTGTGTTCTGTTGAGTCTCTGTGTTGTCCCTGTCTACCCTTTGATACACCTGTCCCCTGTTTCCCCTGATTGTCTCCCTGAGTATTTAATCCCACCTGTGTTCCCTTCTCCTTGTCGGATCCTTGTCTCTTGTCTGTCTAGTGTCAGCTGTCAGTTATTAATTTGATTTACAAGTTGTCAGTTGTCACTGCTCATCTGTGCTGCCTGGATTTTGTGAAACCATTTCTTCATTAAAACCTTCATCATTTACGCCTCATCTTGGGTCCAACCGCGTTTCTACCTCGCCACCACAAACCGCAAATCATGACAGATTTGCTGTAATGCAGAAATTGCAGGAGACACTTCCTGCCCACAGCAATCACCATGTTTAAAGAAACTTGGATATTTTGTGTTAGAGCGTTCAATCCCCCTAATGAATATTAAGAAAGGACTTTTTATGAGAACTGAACTGAACTGAATTTATTTCATAGGGACAGATAGAGATGTCAATTGGCTTTGCTGCCCATGACTTGGTTAAAAGCAATTATTGCATGACATTAAATGTTGAAAACATTGTCTTGGAGGGTTTACTGACAGGGTATTATATTGCACTAATTATTTTAACCTTCATTGTACTTCATAAAATCTGTTCACTCTCTTGTCTGCTGACATTAAATAATGACTTTTATCAGAAGTGTTTACCTACAGGACAATATACCAAGAAGTTTAGGGTTGTTGATGAGCTATTCCTGCCATTAATTTATCTATGATGGACCCAGTTTATTGAAAAACCAAGTCAATTATCTTGCCACAGATGAATTCTTATGAGGTATGGTCATTTTTAATTTTGAGTTTATATGAAAACTCTACCATGATTAACTCAAAGGAGATAATAAAGCTGAAATTGCAAATAAAAATAGTGCACTGCCATCTTTGCACATGGGATAAGAAAGTGTAGTAACAGTTGTTTCCATTTTTAAACTACAGTATGTACTGTGCAATCAAGACATCTGTCTCCTTGGAAATGTTGTGTCCTCTTTATAGAAAAAATTCAGGAACAACTTTTTATTTTTTATTTTTTTTAATCATATATTCAATAATAATGGTAAATGGTTGTACCAAACTAACTTGGTAGACTCCATGGTTACGTCATTTCTTTTGCACAATTTTTTCCCCAGTAAAAGACAAAGACAATAAAAAGATTACAGTTTAACCTCAATGTTCAGAAAACATCTAACACCAAAATAATAAAAGTTACTTAGTCAGAATTCACCAATCTTTATTTTTATTTGTCAAAAATAAGATAATGCATTTGAACAGATGTGTTGTGGGAAAAAAGGGCAAAAATGTGTTTGAATTCATATGTCTTTTTCTTTTTACTCTTACTGTCTTTTGTAAGTTGTCACATAAGCACCATAACGCCATTAATGCTTTTGTCAGAAGAACAAAATAAACAGTTGACAACAAGCAATAAATGAACAGTAGACTCAACAAGATAGAACTTTTTGAGTTTTATTTCTTGAGTCAATTTCTAATCGGTTAAAAAATATCACGTTAAAAAGTAAACTCCCAAGTTTAGTTTGGGAGATTTAGTTTGGTTTCCCAAGTTTAGTTTGGGACTAAACTCCCCAACTTTAAGAGTTTAGTCCCTAAAGTTTGGGACTGTAACAGTGAGTCATGTTAATTTCCTGGAGATCTGACCACAAGTCTTCACATTAAATGTAATGATTTACAAGGGCTTCTTTTCTCGTTCCCGCAATGAAGTCAATTCCCCACAACGTGACAGAGGGACCACAATGTGAGCAATGCCACTTTGCCCACACACCTTTCAAATTTGATTACCAAAAAAGCTTGTTCTGTAACCACTTGAGCTAAGAGACAGCAACATCAATAAAATTCTTCAAACACAACGCACTAGTGGCGGAGACAGCTGAGGCTATTAAAAGCAAACAGAGCTAAAATTAGAATGAGTCATATGTTCCTCTGCTGTCTTGTTTGAAGTGATAAAGCTCAGTTTTACGCCGTGTGGTGTAATATGATTACTGAGACCTCAGCCTCTGAGAAAACAATATGAAGACACATCTGAACAAACAGTGCATGTATTTATTTTGCAATACTTATCAAAAAACCTGGTGCCATCATGCATTTTGATTAGTGAAGTGTATGGCAAATATAATATCCTATAGTCAGCAGGTTATTAGTATTAGACATACAGTAAGGGCTTTAAATGTTGCAGTGATTCAAACATTGGTTTATTAAAGCTAAACATTCATATCTACTTTATGCAGGCTGTAATTAGATCCACATATCCTGCTATAATCAGAAGAAGAGCTTATTAAGAGATGATTGAAGCTGAATGAGTAATCATCACTTTACAATGATTACTTAGATTCATTTCAACATAAGATAGTCATGGAAATGTTATGATTAGCTGCTTCAGTCATAATTACCTGGTTAAGTGTCCAAGAGACAGTTGACCTATTTTTACACATCAGAGCTTTAAGTATATATTTGTATCTAAATCAGTTAAATGATACTTTAGCTAATTCTATGCAATTTTGATGTAAGATTTAATCAGCTAAACATGCTGATTTTCTTGATCTGTTTTAGACTTGTGATGCAGCAGTGTGCATTTTCTTCCCATAACCACTGGGGTGCAGTGCTCACCCAGTACAAGTAACAGAGTTAATCTTTAAGACGTTTTCTTTCTTTACATATTCCCCTTCTTCTATCTCTCAAGAATTTAAATTAAAGCATTTCCCTTTTAGCTAAGCAAACCATCACATGACGTCAAAGAGCAGAGAAGACCGAAGAGGTCTGAATCACCTACTAAAGATTCAACACATGGCCCTGATGATGCCTGCGCAGAGGAAAGGCACATCTGACTTCTAATGAATGTGGTAGAGGGAGAAAAATGAAAAAAAGCCAAGTTAACATAAGTTTTAATCAGAGTTTAAGTCTTATGCAACTTCACACTTCTGCCCACAACTTTGGGAAAATACATTTTAGTCTAATTTTGCTCATGTGGCAGCTTCTCAAAGATGTGGAGTCCGCTGGAGAAGCTTGGTGTTATCCTGCCCGATCCATTCTAACACCAGTTCTGATTAATGTGTCGGCCTCTTTTGTGTATTGGACAAAAGAAATGAACTACATGACCTAAACTGTCACCCACAGAAGAAATAGATTTTCAGTTAAATAGTGTTCAAGAACCACCCAGGCTTAAGTCACCAAGACTGGAAGCAGCTTGAATACTGGTGTCACCGTCTACAGTGACGCCAGACAGGGAGCTGAAAAAGGAGATTAAAACTCTTCCCCAAATTCAACACCTTCAAGTGCAAATTATATTTGCTGTATTTGTTGCACAAACAAATAAATCAAATCAAATTTTTATGTCCAGGTTTGGTAAAGATTGCGCGGTTGATGTTTTGATACCTATAAAATGCATCTAGTTGCACTGGAACTTGCTAAGATTCATACATCTCAATATTACTGGAGGTTTATGTATGTTTTTGAGCCTGTGTGGAATAAAGAAAACACACAATAGATTGAAACTTGTTCAAGCAACCAGTTTTAATGATTTATTGCAGTTGCATGTTGAATAGTAAACCACGGGTCTGAAACCTGTGGATGCCTAAGTCGCTCTTTTTACCTTCCACAATGGCTCATAAAGAGCCAACAAATGTTTTTAAATATACTAGATATAACAACTAATGCAAGTTTTAGAGGTTTTTCATGGAATAATTACACTGAATTTCTATGACAGAATGGCTAAACGTACCAGTAATACTTCTAGTATTACTGGTACTCTATTCATTAGCTTTGAAAATTTGTGTTTTATTATTTCATTTTGCATAATATTTCACAACCCTCTTTTGAAGAAAATGCATCCATTTTCTTTATGCACAAGTTTTATAAAATAGAACTATCTTTCAGAGTGGGAAAATTTAGGTGTCACAAGAGCAAGTTGAGGTAAACAGGAACATGCAGGTAAAAACTACAAAAATAAGAATAAGATACAGTAAGAACAAATTTGCAGTATATAGAAAAAAAATATATACAGTGCAGTTATTAAGAAAATGGCATATTCAGACTGTCAGTAATATGCATATGAGGAGGCATATGTTTATATGTTTTCATTCATTTTAAAACTAAAACTAGAAAATAAAAGGTGTTTTTTTATTTCTTTGAGACTTTTGCTCTTACTTCCGTTTTAACATTTTAATGATGTTGTGTATTTTCTTTTGTCTTTTCAATATTTTTTTTTTCTGTACCGCACTTTATCCCAGCTGTTGTTGTTTTTAAAGTGATTTATTTTTTTAAAAAGTAGTTTTTTAAAAATGACTAATTCTATTATATATATTTATCAAAAACTTTTGAACAATAAGCTTCAGCATTGAGTTGTGTGAACTCTTAAGTGGTCAAATGGAAATTTAAAGAAAACATAATTGAAAGTAGCCTAATAAAATAAACTACTTCCTCCTGTTTGCGTTGTTCTTGCCTCTAACGCTCATTTCAGCACTTCCAGTTGCGAACAGCTCCTATCCTGCCCACAACAGCCTCCGAAGGCCCGTCACGTGACGCTTTTTATGGCGTGACGTCAGCTGTTGACATTAATTCACGGTTTAATTAATGATGATGTTTGAATTGAAGAGCCATTCGCTCCTTTCTTTTCATTTTTTTTTTTTTTTATGAGTCGGCTCTGGGTCTTTCATTGACGCGGAAGACGTCTGCGCTCATATGGGACAGAGAAAGGGAGGGGTGATGACGCAACCGTCCACCTCCACACCCCACCTCTAACTCTAACTCCCACCCCTTCTGCCAACATAATAAGTGCAAAGAGACGTGCCTTTCGAATTCATGGATAAAAAACCAAAAGAGAGGTAACTTCACAAGAACCAGGAAAGTTTTGACAGAGACAGCAGCTGCTGCTGTGGAGTTTTTTTGTCCCGTCCATGAGCTACTAAAAAAAAAAAAGGAAAGAAAAAAGCTGAGCTGAGGGCGCACGGTACGCTGCACAATCCCAACAAGGACGCTGAAGAAACACTTCCCAGAGAAAGAGAGAAAGAGAGTGAGAGAGACTGAGATAGAGATCCTATCTCACTCTCCTAGCTGAGGTCCTCGGAAGATCGTGTCTATCGTCTCGAAACTGGTAAGAAGAGGCGCTTTTACGCAGCGTAAAAGTGATAACATTTTTGATTAAAACATCTTCTGATTATTATTATTTTTTTCCCCCATGAAAATCAGAATTTTATTTAATCCAATAATATCCTTAAGATCATTTTTATAGTCTCATAGTTATTTTTTATTTTTATTTTTTCCCCCCAGCAGGACCATGTCTAGTAAAGCAACTTTAGCACTGCTCATCTATGGAATCATAATGCATCACAGCATCAACTGTTCGCCTGTAGGAATAAGCTTTCCAAGTATAAGGTATGTAGTCATTTTAGCACTTATTTATTGGTAGAACTGGTTGAAAATCCCTTTACTGTACAAGCGCAGCGGCAAGTACGAGATCTACAAGTTATGTCTGTGAGTATTACAGCTTATTACAGAATAACATCAACTGACAGACAATCTATAGGGCTGAGATACATTTACCAGGGAGAGGAGATAATGTAGTTTAGGCTGCTGTGGCACAGCCTTAGGCTGACCTGGCAATTAATCGATCAATCTATCTGGATGTATAATTAATAGGAATTAAACTGGAGCAAAATGGATACAGTAAACAGCTGTAAGACACTGTTTCCTGTACAGACACTGTAAAAATGTAACCCTTTCAAATCAAAGTTTGTTTAGGTTGTAAAATTCTTGTCTCCTTTTTCAAACATGAAATTTTAGACTTGACAGTGAGCTTTATGATGAGGGTGGCAACTCCTTGCCCTCCCTGGATTATGATGGAGATCAGTTGGAGGTGAGAAGCCCCTCTTCTGTCGCAGACGACGTCTTCACCATGTTCTACCCATCAGAGAAAAGGTGATTTTGTTTTCAACAAGCAAAACTGGAGAATAAAACTTTGTCATTCTTTAGTGTATGAGACATCCCTGTTGAACATGTCGTTTCTGTATTTCTGTCTATGTATCTGTTCTGTGTAAAATCAATGTATCGTCAAAATGTTTCCGTATTTCCCAGCGGATCTTGTATTTCATTTGTTCATAGTTTAATTCACTATTTGGAGATGCCTTTGACAAGTTGAGTCAGAAAAAAGCTTATTATAAAAATAATTCTAAACAGAAGATAATTAAGACCAACAATCTTATATATCATATACATATACCATTTATATACCATCTTTCAATTAAACTACAATATTTTAGAATAATAAATATAATTAACAAAATCTCATTATTTCTTTTTAGCAGTTTTGCCAAATTTTTATCTGAAAATATGAGCTAATTCCACCAAATAACATCATAGGATGGGTCTTTGCTGCCCTGTAGAGTTTTAATATGTGCCGCTACGTTTAGTGTGTGGTGATTTTTACTGTGTGGCTATCTATATCATCCCAGAATGGAAAGGCATGCAGACGGCATGTTTAATAAAGCCTACAGGAAAGCGCTGGGTCAGTTATCAGCAAGGAAATATCTTCATTCTCTGATGGCAAAACGTGTAGGGTAAGAATCTTCTTGTTCGTCTCTTTTTTTCTTTAAATCTGCCGTTTCTCGTTCTCTGTGCGTCTTTGTTTCTGTGTGCTCGGTCTTTAAATGCTCATAACTCATGCTGTAATATGTCTATGATGTAATTGTTTTCCCTCAATGTGATGTCAAATATGTGCCCCCACCCCTTCCTACTAAATCAGCTCATCATGAAATCGCCAGGAAGAGGAGCAAACTGTTCTTTGATTAATTTCAGAAGTGTTACTTTTTAAGCTGGCTGCTGTGGAAAAAGCAGTAGTGGAGAATTAAGTTACACAGGTTTAGATTTATTTCCCTCTGAATAATTTATGGGACTAAATCCCAGTGGATTCTGATTGGAGGGAAGTGGGTGGATGCAGTTTGTGGAAAATGCACACTGAAATCCCTAATTTTGGTTAGGATTCTTCATTCAAGGTCTTCTCCTGACAATCTCAATCAGCCATGTTTAGAGTTATTGAAATACACTGTGTATGTGCCCAGCACAGACCCTCTGTAACACGGCTCCCTGTTTTATCTCCTACAGTGGGGGCAAAGCGCTGGATGACAGCTCGGAGCCCCTCTCCAAGCGACACTCAGACGGGATCTTCACAGACAGCTACAGCCGCTACAGGAAGCAAATGGCTGTCAAGAAATACCTGGCGGCGGTCCTGGGGAAAAGGTACAGACAGAGAATTAGAAACAAAGGACGGCGGATGGCGTATTTGTAGCATCTCCCACTAAGTCTCCTGAGTATAGAGAACCCCTCCGCCACCCTCCCACAAAAAAAAAAAAAAAAAAAAAATCAATGTGTTCAGTCCCAGATGAAGTCATTTTGGAGATTTTACCAATCAGTGGATCGCTTTTTGTGTTCCTAAGACATGTATTTATGTATGAACTAAGCCATTAAATGAATATTTTGATAATATCGTTTTCATTTTGTACTTGAAGCACTTAAGGATACACTTATTTCCAATGTGGACCAATTTTTGTTCATTTAGAGAGAAAATATGTCTCTTGTCTTACATGAAAATCTGTTCTGATACTTCTGTCTTTTAAACTTTTAGCAAAGACATAGAAACAAGAGGGAAATAAACAGCTTAAAAGATAATCAATGCATTAAATGCTGCTTTTTTTCCTCCCTGAAACATGACACTAAGAGTTTAGTTGTCTTTATTCACAACAGCCTTGAAGACATAGGTATTCACCATATCCTACAAGCGATAGACTTTGACGCCCTCCCGGACGGGGATGAGCTTGACGCTTTTTTGGGAGACTGGCTGAAACAGTTTTCTCCCGAATTTGCGGTGAGTTTCCGGCTCTTTCCCAAAACTGGGACTTCTCAAGTCCCTCCTTCTTTTTTTTCTTTGTTCTATTCTTTTTTTCTCACTTTGTGAGGTTGTTTAAGACTCTCGAATCAAACTCTCCTTTCACCTCATCTGTGCTTCTGGCTCACAGACAACAGGAACGCAAGTTGCTAATGATGACTGAGAAAAGGAAACTGGCCAATCTGACGTAAACTTTGAGGTTAAAGTGACAGGTTAGACTTTTTAAAGAGAGGTAATGAAAAGATACTACCTACTTTACCTGTAGTGGAAAGATGCTGCACATTAGTGAGTTTGTAGGAAAGTGAATATATCCTCTGAGCAGTAGAGGGGTCTGGCCACATTAACGCAGATATTTTGCAAAACAGAAACTGCTACATTTGCACATCACATCCACGAGCATATGAAGTTTTGCCAAAGGAAAAAAAAAGTTAACTTTGAGAAACATTTTCTAAAATGAATACATAAGATGTTTATGTGTGTGCTAGATATCTGAGTAGCAGACATGATAATGTAGCTGCCCACTTTGAGCCTGGCCACCTTTGTTTCTGTACTAGATACTACGACAAAAATGAGGCATATTTGAATGTCTTTCCACATCTGCTTCACATTCTCCTGACTTTGTTTTTAATAATTGATAATTGAGGGGGAATTATTGTTAATGAAAACAGTAGCTGCGGCTGTTTTAGGATAAATCTGTTGCCTAACACAGCTTTAGCCATGCTTAGGACATTTTCCTTTGGAAATGTGACGTATTGTTGACGTTATTGCCACCTGTTGGCACAGCATAGGTTTTGCAAGGTTGCTAATTGTGGTTTGAGAATGTTGATATGGTGCATACTAGGTTTTAGTATATTTACTCTGTTGCTTATTTAATTTTGACTTATTTAATTGCTAATTTGAAAATACAGAATCCCCAATTTCAATAAGATTAGATTCACTTACTAACTACGATTCCCTCTAATTAAAGTATTTTGATCAAACTGAATATCACAGAACCAGTGAAAAGTGGACCCTTTTCCCTAAAACATGTCCTCCAGACACCAAAGAGTATTTTGTTTTGTTCTCTTACTACATGGAAATTGTATTATTCATAATTTCTGGTTGTAAGTACAACACCACCCCCTAAAATCTGAATTCTATAATATCCAAAGTGGCCTCTGTTCATATAGAACCTAGTAAAAGTTACAGGTAAAAACTACTTTTCAGCACTCATGAGGTTTTGCATGTGATTATTCCAGTAACACACATAGTGCTGATGAAAGCAGGCTCTTTTAGTATTCAAACATATGAAATACAGAGAAATCTCTTGCTACTGGCTGCTACATGTAGGATTAAGAAGCCGGTTTGACTAGATGAGGAGCTTTTACAGTGACCTGGAGAAAAGAAGCTCAAATCAGAGGAACATAGGCTTCCCTTCACACTTTATAGTTTGATTCATTGCAATATGATACATTAAAATGATGCAAATGAATGACCATTAGCAATTAAACAAGCAGAAATTATTTTTAAGATTCATATTTCACTAGAAAGCCTTTAATTATAATTCTTATGTGCCTTAGTGAAAGTTAATATTATAAACCTTCAATATTACCATAGGAAGATACAGCAGCATCGCCTTCTTATGAAGTTGACTTGTAGTATATAATATTTTGATCAATGGCAAAACTAGCTGCAATGACTGGCTAAAACATTCAACCACCCTGCAGATGTCATGCATCATATATACCATAAATATGTTTGACTGCTACTCAGATATCACTTAAAAGACCCAATATTAACAATACTTAATCTCATAACATCATGCAAAAGCTCTGTCTGCACTGAATGCTCATCACAGCAAAAATACTTTTCCCTCTAACCTATTCCACAACAGTGATCCCAATGCACATGCACTGTTCATATTGAGACAATCAAAAGTGGCACATATATTTCAAAATCTTGATGCTCCAAAAATCTGCTTGATTTCCTCTCATCGTGACCCATGTAATTAAAGTTTTTTTATGCCACCTACATGCATGTACGGTAAAAAAAAAAAAACAGAAACCAAAAAAAAAAAAGTAAAACCAATTAGAAGAAATACATTATGCACAATAAATACATAAATGAGAAAATGCAAACAAATAATCAAATTAAAATGATGCAAAAACTGATCTCACTGTTAAAATAACAGTAAAGTATCTCAGCTTTGGTGAGAATAATAAAAAAAAAAACATTAACTTTACAAATGGCAGCACAATAAGAGCCTTAAAGGTAGCTAAGTTAAGATTTTTTTTTTTTTTACTTTTGCAAATTACCGTACACCTTTAGTTTTCATCTAAAAATATTTGAATCAAGCATTATTGTGTTGTGTCTGAGGATTGGTACACATGAATTAATCCACTTTATGTTAAATGTAGAAGGTTATCAGTAAATATAGTGTTGAATCACCAGGTGAGAACATTTTTAAGAGTATTTTAATGAGGTAAAATTAACCAAATCCCTGCCCCTTTGACAGTTTATATTAAGTTTCTACTGCTCTTTGGATTTGTTCAAATTTCTACAAATTCATTAACATGAATTTCAGATAAATAAACATGACTATTTGTAAGTTTACAGTACTTCACTGAAATGAATCCATGTCCCATTAGATTCAGATGATTTCCAAAAGTAGAAAATATCAGATGTGAGAGGGGGAACAGAGATTTTCTTTTTTTTACTTTTTCCTCATTTTTTCCTCCCACTTCAGCAATGTTTACAAAGAGATCCTCCACTTTTAACTCATGTAAGGTGCCAATGCTCCTATATCTACCAACTTCAATCCAATGTGTTTGGAGATTTTCTCTTGTCTCTTTGTCCATATCAAGTATCAATGACATTTCAAGCATAAAAAACAAACAACAAGCAGAAAAATCCCCAAAACAAACAATACTTGTTACATGGTTTTCTCCATCAGTTTGTTCTGTGTAAAGGACATACAAAGTGGTTTGAACTCTGGATCTATTGTGCTTCCCTATTTTCTGTCATGTGAACCGCTGTACAAACTCCAAGCAGACTGCATGATTAAAGTAATTGCACCAGCTCATTGCATCTGTGTAGACAACTAGATGGTTTTGCTTGCTTTCTGACTTCTGCATACATACATATCTACCATTACTGGATGTTTTGTGCTCTGTTCTTCTCACTTACTCTTCTAAACAAGTAGTTTGTTGGACCTTGTTTTGAATGTACTTTATTGTTGCTCAACCTGATGGAATCCATTAAAGCCTATTATTACTTTTTAAAGATACTTCCAAATAAGCATCTTATGATTTCTGCCTGCAAAGAGAGGCACAAAAGCTGCCATAAGTGATGACGTATTAAGGACAGAAAGCACATAAACTGAGGGGAAGAAGGCAATATATCTGCTGAGTTTCAGGCAAAGTTAACCAAACCATTACTCACTTCTAGGTGAGTTCATCTGAAATATCCCCAAAAGTACATTTATTTCAGGAATTCAATACAAAATGTCAGTTTCAAGTATTAGATATTGTAGATTCATTACACATGGAGTGACATATTTCTTTTCGGTTTGATGAAAATCTAATGAGAAAAAACAAAGCATTTAGACTAAACTAATTTAAAAAAAAGATAGTTGTCCAGCAGATAATCATTACCATGATGCTCAAATAGGGCAAGCCACAAAACCATATTTCCAAAGAAGCCTGCTATTTAAAAAGTTCTGCAGGCAAGTCTACCAAAAGAAAGTTGAGTGGAAGAAAAAAAGTACATTAGAAAGAGGTGCACAACCAACAGAGATTATAGTGCACAGAATGGCTATGTATAATAATGGATTTCATCTCATCTGTATTGTAGGTTCTGGTGTCCTTATTCCTCCTGTTGACAGTGCTAGACTCACAATTGGGTTGCTGCAGTTTTAAAGCGTGTCACAATCATCCCATGGTTGTGGCCATCCCACTACTACATGTGCATTTTTTCTAGCGCAATTTTCTCTTCCACTCAGCTTTCCTTAAATGTGAGAACAAGCAGCTTTTCCAGTGGTTTATCCTCCTTTTAGGTGTCAATGATTGCTTGCTGAACAACTGCCAAGTCGCTGCTTTTCACTTTGATTGTGTCTTCTATAACCTTGCATTTCTCTGTTAAAAGTTTAATGTAATGTTGATTATAATTTTTTTTTTTTAATATTGAGTTTTGGGATTTTATATCATGCATGCTTAAATCAAAATATACAGAAACTTTTCAAGATATATCACTTAATGTGTAATGAACCAGGAGAGCATATGACAATTTTTTAAAATTGAATTTCTGAAAGAAATCATCTCATTGACGATATTCTAATTCATTAATTTCCTGTATGAGGAATAAAAAGAACAGGATTAAAGTTGTTCCTTCCCTCTGTTACTGTATCAATTTTTCTTTACAGGCTTTGTGACGCAGGGGAGCAGTTTGCAGCTGTGGTGCCTTGCATCGACTGTAACAAAAAAAAAAGAAAAAAGAAAAAAAAAACAATAAAAAAAATGCCATGAATCATGGATGGCTATTTAGTGGCCCTACAATGCTGCACATCTTTGGCGCACACTTCATCACTAATTTTTCTGTCATTTTCGTCTGTGTTTGATAGGACCTTTAGCCGCTTAGACATCAAAAATTCCTCCTTGCACTGCTTTTTCTTTGGCACTTTGTTTAGAGCTCTATGTTTTTGTGAAAACAGCGGGGGAGGGGGAAGGTGGCAGCTCCCCCAAGAAATATGACATGTATAATAATGAAAGCGCCAATAGCCTTACGAAAATGAATTATTCTTCAGAGATACATACATATATATAAATATATTTACTGTGTGGAAAGTGAATATTAGATTACTATAAAGTTTGAGTCAATAAATGTCTGAAAAAAAAAAGGTGTTGTACGATTTGTATGAATAAATTTTTGTAAACAACAAATATTTTGTCCAATCTTTGACGCTAATAATATCTTGAGATGTGAATTTATCTAAAGATATGGAGTTTTTCAAGTGAAATATACCCTCTATTCTTTATGGGGTCTTACAGAATAAAAGAAAAAAAAGATCAAAGATGAGCTGTGAATCATTGAACAGAGTAAAAGAGCAAACAAACATTCAAGTTAAACTCGTCATTATACATTAGGATGGTATGGATGTTCTGTACCTCAGATATAATCAACAAGCCGAATTAACAAATTTCAAAAGGGGAAAGAGAGGATTTAGAGACTCTCCTCCCTGTTTTTCTCAGTGACTCAGTGGTTTTTGGCGGTGGAGAGTTGACACCAGTTGGCCGGGTGTCTGCCTCCATTTGGGACAGCATGAGTAAAAGGGAGACGTGGGAGGGATCACCCAGCCCGCGCCACACGCTGTCTCGGTGCACTTTACACCTCCCCTCCTGCAGCAGGCGCCGCCAAGGGCCTGTGGGGCCCGGAGGAACAGTTGGCCGTGCTCAGCTCCATGGAAGAGAGCAACAATGTGAAGCAGAGAAGGCTGCATACGCAGACATCAGGGGATACATGTGTAAAAACACATTTTCACAATTTATGAATGGTAAGAACTTGCAGGACTGCAATTTTGTCACATCCAACAAGCTGGATAAGCAATCAAATTTTACAATTTACAAAGATTACCTATCTTTGCCTCCCTTATTAAATCATGAATTACTTGTGATTGACCATACATTTTCAGTCAAGTGTTATTTAGCCACACACAAGCCTGATTGTTGCTTGATCTGTAAAATTCAGAAATCACTTAAATATAACCAGTCTGACACACAAGAAGTAGGCAAAAGGATCTGAATAAGGAAACCATATGTCAGAATGTAAAAAAATTCAGAACAGATTAGAAACTAAGTTGATGACACTATCATTCTAGATGGGGTTACGAAGTCATTTCCAAGGCTTTGTGACTGTAGTTAAGGTGAATGTAATTTTCCTTTCGGATCAATAAAGTATTATTGAATTTTGAATTGATTCAAAATGAGAGCCATTAAATAGAAATGAGGAAAAAACATGAAAAATTAGTTAATGTGTCACAATTGGCCTGCCTACCAAAATTTTTGCAAGAATCCATGAACGACTCATCCAGAAGTTCACTAAACTAACATCGCCTTTCAGAAAATGAACATTATAACAGTTAAACACGGTGGTGATGGAGTGATGGTTGGGGATTATGTTGCTGGTTCAGGACCTAAGAGACTTGTCATAATTGATGAAACCATGAACTCTGATCATGGACAAAACCTGAAGAAGAAATCTCAGAGATCAGTTTGTGACCTTGAGGAAACTTACGTGACCTGCTCATTTGCTGAGATCATCTTTGCCCCGCCCACTGCATTTCCTGAATTTATCCATATTGTTATATCTCCCGCATTACATGGTTAAGAACAGCACAAAACCTTTTACATGTCACCTCACAAAATAGTCACATTGATGTATGGGTATGCTGACAACAGCCATCTGCATTACTATTTTGAAGAGAGGCTATCTTAAGTGTGAATGTAGACTGTAGGAATAATCATTATAAAACCATGAAAACCATTAAGTCATGTTCTATTTGAGAGATTACTTGATTTTAAAGATTTGGTCAAATTTGATTAGTGAATCATCAAATGTTAAACATCCCTTTTAAATCTGGTTTTGGATAGCTTTTGTCCCTTGAAGAAGATGCTTGAAGAAATACCAAACTGCTAATTGCATTGTTACCAGATTGCCAATGATCTTGTAAAAAAAAAAAAAAAGAACAGAAGTTTATATCCTGTTGTAATGCAAACTCTGTGGGTGCAGAGAGGCTGGCATTTAAAACTCCACCACCCACCCTGGTGCCCTCCACTCTGTTCTTTCATCACTTTTTTACGTGTGTCAAGGAAAGACATTTAAAAAAACTTTTAGGTTGACATTAAAACCTTATCTGGGCGCCTCCTGCTACAGCTAAGTTATATTTGCAGAAGGTTGGTGGGATGGTGGTCTACGCGGCCAGAGAGGCCTGCCACGGCCCTGTGAGCTCCCTCTGAGCGCGTGATGACCCCCCACTCAGACACGAGGGCATGGCTTAGAGTTTTTTTGTAGCTGCGTCCTCAGTTCTCAGTGGAGCTCACAGAGAGGATGATCAATGGGAGTGATCTGATTCCTCCGGCCCGTGCCAGACCCTTTCTTAACCTTGCTAACCCAATCAGCTGCCGTTGCCAAGCAACCAGTCCCTGGAGAATGCGTTGGGAGTGGGTGGTGTGTTGGTGGCCTTCGTGAGAAACGAAACATCACAAAGGATGCATTTCTCTCAGACGGATTCAGCTGAAGCTCTGGTGTCTTCTGCAGGCTGAATGCTGCAAACTGGGAGAGTCACACAGTCTCCCTCTCTCTGTCTGTGGTGGAGAGAAGGAAGACGTTGAGTAATGCAGTGATTCATTACAATGTACAGACAGGCACACAGAGTGTAACTAATGCCTTTGCAAGTGAACCACACAGAAACAAAAGGAACCAGACATAAAGCAGACCAAAAAAACCAAAATGCAGAAATTGTTGCGAACATGGAAAGTAGTAAGAAGTTACCTGAGGAAACACCTGCAAACATGAGCACAAGTTAAGAGGAATTAATCAAATAAAAAAAATGCATAGTAAATAAATCATTTAAGAAGGCACTTTGTTGGTTTATTTTCCAACAAACGTTTTCGTTTATTTTATTTTGTCATGTCAATTACATGCTGATTTAGTATAAAAATGTAGCCTGAAGTTGGCAGCCATATTGCTAATTAGATACAATCTGAGATACCGGCGGTTGTACACCTGCAACACCATGAAATGTTTTCTCCTGTATTTGATCAAATTTATGTGGATTGAAAAAGATATCACTCTATTAAAACGTTTAAAAATTGATTGAGACTACACTGTCTTACTGAAGAGTTTACGTTGAAATGAAGAATTGGATCAAACAGAGCCACAGACTGCCCGACTGGCTCCATTATTGAAAGACCAATGACAGGAAGATTGTGGAAAGACACCCAAACTGTGTGACCTACATCAAACATTTAAAAAGAAAAACATGCCACAGGAATTGGTCACAGATGGAGACAAAACCCTACACAATGAATAGTGTGTTCTGACCCTGCAAATTGTTAACGTTTCTTTTTACCAATCTTCGACATTTCTTTACCTGTGTGACAACAGCAAATCTGTTGTAACGCTGTGAAGTAAAAAGAAATACTTTGAAAAACATTTTTCATACCAGACTTGAGTCTTTCAGTGCCCCCTCAACATGACAAGGCCAGAAAAACAACATATTTTTCCCGTTGCTAATGAAAATTTCCAGCGATAAAAGAGTAACCTTGATGAAGTCAATAAATTCAGGGTATTTCATTTGATGCCAGTCTAGTGTGATTAGAAGATACTGTATTTTTGTGTGTAAAGCAGACATTACAAAGCCTGCTGGATGAGCTGTGCATTATTACAGGCAGATCACACTCTCTACAAGCCTTTACAAGCTTCCCACAAAGTTGTTCTCTCAAAATGACAAAAGAAAAATTGGATTTTTAAAAATAAACAGTGGAATATTTCTTGGAAAAACAGATTGAAACTTGACCATTTGCTGAAAAAGCTTTTTTTCTCTCACTTCGAGAGGAAATCTTTTTCTTTTTTAGATGTCCTAGCTTGAATCAAAAAAGGATAAGATAAAACCTTTTTATTTTAGCTAAAAATGATGCATTCACCACAGAATAAACTTTTAAGCCAGTTACAACTGAACAAACAAACTTTGAAATTGTTACCTTAATAAAAAGGACTGAAGTTGACGGATAGCAGTTCTGAAAGACCAGAGTTGGACACTCATGGTAGCATTACAGAGGGTGCAACAGTACCAAATAGTTTCCGCAAATGTTTTTTTAAATAGATGTATTTCCTTACAAATATAACTCACCCTAAAAAGGGCGAAACATTGAAACGTCTCAAAAATCTTGCCATGTACTCATGTAGCCAAGAATATTTGGCATAACTTCATAGATAGTTCAGGATAATCTAAGACAGTTTATGAGGAAAAAGAAATCTGCAATCTAACAGAGGAAGGAGTTTGGTCAATCAGGGCATTATATGTAGAAGAAGAGGCTGTAAAATGCAGCTAACATAAAAGACAAACACAATATCCTCTTTGTATTATCATATTTTACTTTCACCAGAGGCCTTGCAAAAATGTAGCAACTTTTTTTTTTTTTTTTAAATATAAAAAAAGAGTTGCAGTAGTGAAGTCTGGAAGCAAAAATACTGTTTAGTATGTTGCTCTACTTATGAATATTGCTCAGATGAAGGAGTTTTGTATGGGAGGTTTAAGATATATCCTGGTAAAAAAAAAAATTATAACTCCATCAATTTTCATACAGTTGGTGTTACGGGCTAAAAAGGGTCTTCATATAATGTTCTAGAAACCCACCTGTTTAAGATTGTATTTGAAACGTCATCAATTACATCATTTTAAACTGTGTGATTGTGAGCGTGAATGGGAATAAAAATGGCAATAGGTATTTTGTTCCATTTAACACAATAAGACTGTAATCGGTATACCTTTATGGATGCAAATTATTTTATTTGAAACTTTCTCAATTATAAATTTATTGATGGAACTTGACTAAATGCTGTGTTTTTATTGTTGACTCTATGTTGCATTATGTTTCTGTTTTGATATGATGTAAAGCACTTTGAAATGCCTTGCTGCTGAAATGTGCTATACAAATAAAATTTTATTTGATTTTGATTTAGTTAAGACCGCAGATTTTGTCTTTGTTTGAATTAAAAAAAAAAAAACAAACAATGAAAGGATTTTATGTTTTCAAAACATGCTGTGCCATAGAACACATTGATGTCGGATCCAGGAGGTCACAACAGAACCCAGAAAAACATCTAATCCACCACAGACCTCGCACTCACAAAAAGTGAAGATCTCTCAATACTCTCAGCTGCAGCCTGTTCACAATTAGCCACCTGTTTCTCATCCAGTAATCAAGTTCCCAGTATATAATCTCCTCTCCTTCATTCACTACCTGCTGGATTATACTGTTTGTTCATGGTACTCCTTAGTCTCATGTTGTTTTACTTGTCCTGATTTCCTTCCTCGCCTTTACCAAAGTTCTGCATTTGTTTTCATTGAAAAGAAGTTCACTGTCACACCTCAAACAGTATCTGAATCTGGGTCCAGTTACAGCCAACACCAATCCCTAGCATACAGTAATGTAAGACTCATTACCTCCTCAGCACAAATGCGTAATGACAGTTTTTGTCGATCTAGCCATCCTCCCGTCATTAACAAAGAGTAAAAAGTTCATTGCACGCCATGCTACATGGTTGATTCTGTTTATCTTATTTTTTCACAGCAGACGGCATGCGTCTTTTATTGATCGCTCTGAGAACCCCACCGAGCAAAGTTCCACCCCAAAATCATAAATACCCATCATTTTGCAACGATATTCCTTTTGAACCTTCATCTGCAGTGCACACCGGTTGCCATTTATTGAGTTTTTCCTCCAGCTTTTTGCACTGGGTCTCTCCTCTCCACAGACGCATGCAGCACATCAGAGCCCAATTAGCACTCTCCAGCATAAGACGTCACTCACGTCTGGGGGCTTAGAGGCCAGAGGTTGGGGAGCGTGTTCCTGGACTCGAACTTGAACGCTGTACTCATTACTGAGCTTGTCAGGTGACCCCTGAAGTCATTTTGCTCACATTGTTAGAGATGCTGTTGGTCTCACAGCTAGACTGTACTCACACTCCCTCTCACATTACTGCACCATTAATATGTATCCACTGTCATCACACTATCGATCGATCCATTAGCAGACTCTGTTTCTGCATGAAATCATCGCGCAGAGATCAACTTTGAAACTGCAAAGGAATAAGAAGCTTTCAGATTCTTACGACGGCTGATGTTGAAAATAAAACTCTTCTCTCCAGCTGAGGGCTTGCTTGTGGCCACAAAGGTAGACATAAAAACAAGCAACAGGACAATAAATTGTCATCTTGTAGTAAATGTCAGTTCTTGATGCCCATCATTCACCTGACACCAGCAGAATTGTGGCGATAAATCAGTTCACCTGCTTGCTCTAAATCCTGTTAAAGTTAGAAGTTGAGTTAATTTATCTTCCCTCTGCTGACGTAGAAAAAAAACCTGTGCTCTGCTAGAGAAAGACTCGCACTACAAACAATAATAAATGATTCACCTCCAAAAATAAAATGAAAAAACGATTCTGTTGCCTCCAGCAGCAAGACACATTCCTTTTCCCTACCTTGATAACTTTGTTAATCTCTAGCCTTCAGCTTTTCTTTGAAACCTTATAGAACAATACATTATCATTTGCAAATAGACAAAGTAATAATGTCTATAGATGTTTTTAGACATCTAGATACATGTCTAAAAGCATTTTGTGCGCCAAAACAGTAAAGTATAAATCTTTCTAAAGAAAAATCTATTTTGTAAATGATTGTTTCTATTTTTGTCTTTTTTTTTTCCAGTTTGTAAGGTATTCTAAAATGTAACTTCTTTAAAGGAGCCACTCTTAAATGTTTATCACTTTTGGCAGATAATGCAAAACCCTCTTGGTGTTAATCCTCATATTTATCTTCGTCAAAGATTTTGTCCGTTAACCTTCCTGACTGTGACGTAAGTGGCCTCCTAATATCATTTTACGGATTCCTCTAAGCGGCCCCCTTCACAGCATCACCCTAACAAATAGGTGATGAATAGAGAAGGTAATCTGTTTTGACTCTAGCCTAAACATATCTCTAAATTATCTGAGTAATAGTTACATGACTGCTCCAATCTGTTTTGTGGAAGAAATTAATTTCCTGTCATACATGATTAGGAAGCTCGTCCTGAACCATATCCAGGTCAAAGTCGAGTAAATGAGTCATTCATCCCGCTTTGGACTTTACACATCATTAACGTTCCTTTGGAATGAAGTCATCCGTTTGGCAATAACGGTAAATGTTCAGGATGATGCTGATTTTATAGTTCCTATTAGACTGCAGCAAGTAAGGTTTAATCTCCTGAACGGCTCGTTTGTTTACCTAAAAAATGAGTCAGTGGGTTAACGATCATGAACAGATGTTGGACAAATATGCACCTCCGCACCAGTCGGGAATACAATAACCTTTTGTCTACAAAACATGCATAATTACGCGACTGGCCACTGACTTAAAGTAACCTCCGGCTGTTTGATTAAAGTGCCTTCATAGTCGCTGTCTGAATGAGTGTGCTATCACTCTTGTCATCTGCGTCGGCTGTTTCGTATGTATCTTTAATATCTGCAGGGACTAAAATAGAGTCACTATCTTTAGCTGTTCACAGTTCATCTTTGCAGTCAGTGACTGCTCCTGAAATAAAAGCCTCTGTTCGTAGTGTGGAAGTGTTGATGAGGCAGTGGGGAGCAAACGACTGAGAAAGCAGATGAAGGATGTTGATAGCATAGTTTTGTAGCTGAAGCTAAAGCCATGAGCAGAGCTGTGGCCTAAAGTTTCGAAAATTTTGTTGCATAGCATACAAAAAGTATAAAAGTACCCCCACTACAGCTTTGTTTTGTTTTTACCTTCTTGGGACACTTTAGATCATCAAATAGGTCTTGCTATCTCAGTCAAAAAGCTTTTTCAAATTATGATTCTTTTTTTTTTTTTTTTTTTTTTTTTACACAGTGCCAAATTGGTTCGGATACTTTTTTTAATCAATAAAATCATTGATCTTAAGCCACATTTTATGCAGATTGTTTTTGTCTGACATAAAATTAGCTTGATTACCTAAAAATTGTGCGACTAAATAGCAGAGCAGAACAAATTTAAAGAGGTAGACACTTCTTCGCACTAGAAGAAATCTCAGAAGCATGTATAATAAATTTGGCACAATTGTTGAAGTATCTGAGATATGTAAGAAGAAAATATGTGGTTAATAAGAAAAAAACAACACCTTTGATTTACTTCAAGTTTGAAGTTATATAAATCCCAGCATATTGACTGTTGCAAATTGTTGCTTTTCCAATCTAAGCAGAGCAACAAACCACCTCCATTACCGTCTAGCAGTAAATTGTACAGCTAAGCTTAAAGCTTATTTAAAAGACAGAGTATGCCATATTTTGTGAAAGCAGTTTTATTCTGGTGGTTCAGAAGATAATGAGAGCCAATACTCCTGGGTGTTATTTACTGTATATTCTTCCCCTTTAACATTTGCCTACCAGCATCAATGAGAACCACAACCATACCCTGTGGTGCTGTTTAACGGTAGATATTTGTACTGCAAGAGTCAGGGAAAAGGGCAAATGAGAGAGCTGAATAAATGTGAATAGTATAAGCAGAATATTAGCCAGGTTTTTGTTTTCAAACTTTTAACAAATAAAAATATGGCAAATGTGTTATGCATTTGTAATCAGTCCCCTTAGCTAACATTTTGTTAAACCATCTTTCACATAAGTTACGACTGCAGTTGTTTTGGGGGTTTTCTAACAGTTTCACACATCTAGATAAAAATTTTGACATTTCTTCTTAGCAACATAACTTTCCCTTAGTCTTAGATGTGAAACTTTGTAGAGGTGTAATTTCATCAGAGGTGGATAATAGTAATAAAAGTTACATTTACTTGATTAACTTTTTGGGAAATAATGTACTTTTAGGAGTAAATTGCTACACTGTACTTTTTACTTCAGCTTGAGTAACATTGTGAAGCATCACTATTCTTATTTCAGTGAAACCTACTATGAATAACTTTACTAAATGAGGCACATATATATTTGACCAAAAATACACGAGACACAGTTTTACACGTTATGTTAAAGCGATACTTCTTGTTTGTAGACAAGCTTTGTGGTTCTAACGCTATTTTCTGTTTACTTAATCTGTGGCTTCATTTGGAGGTCATGTGAATGTACAATAAATAGTAAAAGTTATCACTGGATATAATTTTCTCTGCTCAAGTCTTAGTTTGACATTTTAAATAGAAAAAATGACTTAGAAAAATATTTCTTCTGCTTAAAATTTTAGGTTTTATAATTTTGAATTAGTTTTTCAATTGCCATAATTTGCATATATGTTTATATTTTTGGTCTGTCTGATGACATCACTGAAAAATATAAAATCAGATGTTATGATTAGTCACTAAGTACTTAAGTTACCTTTTGACAAAATACTTTTTTAATCTTACTTGAGTAATTTTGTAGAGGGCTACTTTTTACTTGAGTAAGAATGTGTTGAATGTGTGTTACTCTTGCCTCAGTACAACTTTTAGCTAATACCTACCTCAGCAATATAGATAAATATATGGTTTCTACTATATTGCTGCCTTTGGCAGAAAGAACACTGACTGATAGCAGTTGACTTTACAGTTAACAGTTTTGACTTACAGCTGAGAAGTGCTCCAGTGTTTAATCTTCAAGATATAGTTTTCATTTAAAGTTAATACAGTAATGTGAGCTGAGCTGCCATGAACTGAATGGTGGATCTGATGACTGCTCATTAGGGACTGTGCATGTTCTGGCAGAGACATTTTCATTTGGTGAATCTGTAATGGAAGACATGAAGTTAACCTGCATGTCATTGGCTCATATAACCTTAAAGTTTATGGCCAAAGAAAAGTGAAAAAAAAAAAAAAGAAAAATCCAGGTGGGAGAAAGCCACCCTGAAAACATTTTATCACCAGCTGCAATCTGACTTGCTCTATTTATTACAGAGCATAAAAAAGAAAAAGATGGTGGCGACAGTGGTAGAATAATGTCAAAAACATTTCTCCATGCTATGTCTCATGGATAGGATTGCTTCCTCATCTTTAGCCAGCTTGAACAAGGACTTCTCTCATTATCGATCCCTTTGATGCTGGGGTGTTTTAGTGTCAAATGAGATTTGTCTCACCATTAATAGAAGTAATTGGCAGAGGCTCTCTCTCAGTAATTTACTCCCAGCCAGTGCCACATTGCTTTATGGTGAATAATTGCTCCTGTCTGGCTCACCACTGTTACGGGCAGCATAAGTGTAGGGCCCTTGCAACCGCAAGGACAATGATCCTCCATCCGCCGGGCTCACCCTCCATCTATTGTAATCTGTGCCTATGCTTGGAGCTAAGCTTTCCCCTTGGATTTTGTTTTGCTGCTAATGGTGGAAAACATCAGGGTATCAAGAAAATGTGTAAATATTTGATGTAGCGAGAACTGATAATGCTTTCAGTTTTATTCTTCTATGAAACCTGGATTCAAAAGTTCCCCTTTGAAAATGTTTGTTCATAAAAACTGTACCCCACCAAAGCCGCCTGGGAATAAACAAGGGAAGCAAATCATACTACTTTCTCATTAAATAAGTGCAATGAGTTCTTGAGACAACCTCGCAGCACAATAATAATACAGGCACAAAAACATTTTAATAATGTGGATCTGTGGAGCTTTTATTCCCCCTACAGAGCCCCGTCACATATCCTCACTGTATACTGATGAGCTAATGTAAATGTTGCTATGAATATTAAAGTGGAAAGATTGTTTATTCACTGAAATCTTGAAATGGATATGACTTCCTTAAAATATGTATTTATGGTTAATATCTCTTTTATTTATGTTTAATTTGTTATTTTTCTATCCTTATTTGATTGATTGATGGGTTTTTACCCTATTTCTGTTTTTCTTTTTTCTCTATTATTACCTTGTGAAGCAGTTTGGTTGTCTTATAGATTGATGTTTAGATTAAACTACACAGCTGGTAAAGATAAAAAAATTTTTTTTAAAGAGTTTAAAAGATGCATTCTTTATGAAGAAATACTAAAACAGGGACAAAAATGTTTTAAAATGATTAGCAATGTGTGAACTCATAAACATGTACTTCTAGGCATTGGCAACAAGGTTGTTTTGATGAGATGTCAAAGAAGATACCACAATGACTGGAGATTGCATAGAACATACAGGAACACAGAGCTGCTTCTTCCAAACCTGTTCCTGCACACTGCCAATCAACTGGCTGAAAAAAAGGCTTCGCAATGTTTCCGCTCTTACAAGAAAGACCTATTTGGTCATCTGAAAATAGATCTAGTGTCAAAAAACAGAGAAATTCAGGATTCAGAGACTAAATGAGCAACATCCTTGACCTATGCCTTGTGCTTCACAACATTTTAATTAAAAACTGATTAGCGTTTTTCTGTGGGAACCGCTATATTTTGTCAGGTGTGCAAAGCTACAAAATTCACAGGAAACAGCTGTGTGTTCTTGATTGATCACATAATGCCAAGGTGACGAAATTGTTTTTAGAGAGACAATAAAAAATATATATATGTATATATATATATCCTGTATGTAACAACCACAAAGTCCAATGTATTCAATGGGAATTTTATGTGATGGACCAACATAATGTGGGGCAAAACTGTGAAGTAGAGGAAAAATTATATCTGATTTTAAATGTCTTTACATACAAGCATCTCATCAAAGTTAACTCTATAATTTAAAAGTCACCTAGTTAGTAAATAGTTTTCCCTTTTCAAGTTTATTTTTGCCCACTGTTAATGCAACTGCTCTCTGTAAGCCAAACAGGGTTTTCATGGAGCATGGTTCAGTTAATAATTTCAAGATAAGAGTATGGCAAGACTACAAATCATAGCTGTCAAAGAGAACATTAATCAAAGAACATGGAGCTACTTTAGAACAGGTAAGATCAAGAGCATATTTATGTCTTAAATTGGCTGAGACTTCAATTTAAATAAGTAACGTTTGTCAAGATTTGAACGTTGATGCGGGTAGATGCTCTTTGTCCAATCTAACCAAGCCTGAGCCATTTTGTAAACGAGAATGAGTAAATATTTCAGTTTTTAGATGTGCAGAGATGGTAGAGATATGCCCCAAAAGACTCATCTGCAACTGCAGCAAAAGATGGTTCTACCAACCATAAAATAAGGGGTTCAAAACAAATGCATGCCATGCTATTCAGATTCATTTGTGTGAAGGTTAAAAGCTGAATTATTTTGTGTCTATTCCACTTGCATTGCTTTGTGTCAGCCTGCCATAAAAAGTCACAATAAAGTTTGCTCTTGTCATATAACAAGATATTCAAATATCAATCCATTTTCTTTACACCCTTGTCCCTAATGGGGTCGGGAGGTGCTGGTGCCTATCTCCAGCTACGTTCCGTGCGAGAGGCGGGGTACACCCTGGACAGGTCGCCAGTCTGTCGCAGGGCAACACAGAAACAGACATGACAAACAACCATGCACACACACACTCACACCTAGGGACAATTTGGAGAGACCAATTAACCTGACAGTCATGTTTCTGGACTGTGGGAGGAAGCCGGGGTACCTGGAGAGAACCCATGCATGCACAGGGAGAACATGCAAACTCCGTGCAGAAAGACCCCGGGCTGGGAATCGAACCCAGGACCTTCTTGCTGCAAGGCAGCAGTGCTACCAACTGTGCCACTGTGCAGCCCTATTCAAATATTCAAGGGTATACATTTTTTTCCAAGGCAATGTAATTTACTATTACTTGCATTATTTTTTAGTGATTGCTCCTAGAACATTTAGTTAAGTAGGATGTGCAGAACTAAAGAGGAACAGACCCTTATGGTTTGGCTGACTTTAGAGTCCTTCACTGTCTGCTGGCGGTGTCCCGGTTATACATGCCTCACAAATTTTTAGCTCAGAGGTAGGATTTGAATAAAAATGTCATAAATGATTGAGCGATAAGCTAAGTCCCTGTCCTGTTGACACTCACCCTTCTTTGTGTGTAATGAGTTGGCAGACTCCTCTCTGTGGAAATTTGATCGTGAAGCTGTGACCTTGCTGCCTCTCAGTAGCTTCATCTGGGGGATGAGGACTTCAGTGAAGAGATCTTTAGAAATTAGAAAGCAGATGTGACTGTAGACAAAGTGGTGTTGAGCAACACACCAAACAAAAGATAATTCATGTCAATTTAGAGTTTTCCACTCATTTTTAGATGAACTTCGATAAACTGGGTCATACTCTAAAGCCTAGGCTGAGTAAATTGATAAATAATGGAGACCTGGGGTGCGTCTGACAGCTCTAGCAGGTGCAGTAGTGTTGTTTTTGCTGCTTGCACCACAAGGAGTCGACACCTGTTTGACACAAATTCAGCAAACAGGAAAAGAAAGGTTAGTTAACTGATTATTTTGTCATTCAGTGTTGAATATTTTCAAAGTGTTTCAATTAGAAGAATTGGTAAACAGGGGTTTTGACACTGTCAAATTATGGCATGAACTTGAGCTGCAGTGTTGCTTTGGTGGCCAGTTAAGTTGAATTTGGCTCTGGTCAAAATTTTGACCAGGAAGCAATTGTTGATAAAGGCCCAATTTCACTAAACAGTACCAGACATTCAAGCAAACCATAAGTGAAATATTTGTTTAAATATATCTTAGAAATGTGTATTTACATCAATTTAACTGTCATTTAATTTCCATTACTTCTTGTCTTGATAAGCCTGGAAATTTTTTGTTGGCCTTATAATAATAATATCTTGGTATTTTCTCAGTTGGTTATTTAGCTAAAGCTGAAATATGTGAAAAAGTTTCAAAATGTCAAAAATGATTTGTACAAAGGTATCTGTCAGGAAGTTACTGAAGTTACCAAAAAGGACTTCATGCAATGGCATTATGGGAACTATATCATTTGAGGGTATTCCATGGTAATGACTTAATGTAATTTATGGATCAGCTGCTTAGACTGCAGTGAATTTCACAGATGAGGTAGGCGGATAGAGAGGATTGAGTGTGTGAGGAGGCTCATGACAGCGACAGGCTAATTTGCTCATGTTCATTCATTACCTTCATTAAAGTTTGAGGGGCAGTGCAATGCTCACCCTCTGATTTACTCTGTCAGTCAGAGCTATTATTGAATAATCAATTATTCACTCTTCTTCAATCAGTGCTGTGTTTGTAGCTCAGAGAGAATGCATTTGCCCAAATAATGGTTGCTAAAACAAAAAAAGAGGATATAAAAGGATAATATCAATTAAAAGCTCCAATTTTCACCAACTTAATGCAGCCAATAGGAAACAGGACAGACTTTCTCTGTAACAGATTTACACTTCTGAGTGATACATTTGTAGTGTTGTATTCCACCCAACGGCCCTGTTTTTAGCAGAGGATGCACAAAATTCGGTCACAAAAATACATACTTAAATAAACAAACGAGTGCATAAATCGATTGCATAAGACATAGGAGTGTTATAACACAAACCAGGTTAACATTTTTTAAACTATTTTGAAAAATGTCATTCAATAAGCACATTAAAGATAAGGTTGCAACTTTGGTCTGAATCATGGCAAAACATCTGGTGATCAGTTTCTTGAAAGTGATCAAGTCTGCAGCTGCACAACATAGTGCAGCTGCATGTTAGCATGCATGTTTGTTTTTAGTGGCTGACGAGATATGGGGAGGGTTTAAACCCCCCACAGGGATATAGTTGTTGGACCATGGTCTGAACATGCAGCAACGTCTTATGTTAACCAATAAGACAACAAACTTAAAAACATAAACAAGCTGCAGTGCAGTTTCAAGAATTTTCACAATTTAAACTAATTGCTTATTCAATTTTTTTAATTCTTCTCCACCTTAATATTAAGGTTATATATTAAATAGCTGATTGATAGTACACTTTCCAGTGTGTTACAGTGGAACACAGCAGAGCTTCTTGTTTCTGATGGCCTTGAACTGGAGCTGGATGTCAGGCTGAGAGCTTGATTGGAATTAAGGCTCTACAGGAGGACCCAGCAGTGTTGGCCACAGGAGGCTAATTGGTCTTTGGCATTTAGCACATTGTTGGTCGAAGCCAACAGATACAACTCCCTGCATGCTTTGACTTGTTGGTTTGCCTAAAAGAGCAGTAAACAGCATGAAGGGAGGCATATTTTGCACATTTCAACCAGGGCAATTAGACGACATCGAGCTTGTGTACATGTAAACATGACCTTATGAAGCATACTTTCTGAAAAAAACTTTTAATAAGTTGTTAGTTGAAAATACTTTTTTTTTTTCACATTTTCTCACAAACACATTCTAAAATGAATTTGAGTGTGGTTTTCATTTCGCAATACACCTTAAAATGACAAAAGTAAAAAAGTATCTCCAGACATTTTTCTGCAGCGTAAAAATGTTATTGGGAACATAAATATACACATTCATGGTTTAATATTTTTGAAGCATCTTGGGCAGCAATGTGAGCTTCATCTCTTAGTTATGGCTTACCTATTTTAAGGATATTTTTTCTCCATTCTTCTCTGCAGATTCTCTTGAGCTCAGTCAGGTTGTGTGGGCAGTGTTAGTCAAAGGCCATTTTTAGGTCTTTCCAGACATTTTCAGTTGGATTTAAGTCCAGGCTGTGGGTGTGCCTGTAAAAGACATTTTAAGACTTTAAATGAATGTGGTTCTTTGCTGTCTTAACATGCCATTGCCATTTTGGAAGACTGTCACTCTAAGTTGAGGTCCAGATTACCCTTGTTCAGATTTAATGGAAGAATATCTATAAAGTGCTGGAGGCGCCTTGTCCTCTATGCCAAGTGGTCAAATTGTTCTTAAACAGGAAAAAAATCCCAGCATTTCTTTTAGTAATGTGATGTAAAGACAAGGCCATATTGTCCACCCCTTGTTTCTGTTCCAAACGAATGTGTTATCTTAACCAAATCAACCAGTTTTTACCTAAAGGCAAAAATAAAAAATAAACTGCCTATAATTCTTATATAAGACTTAATGTTCTGGTGAAGATTAATTTTTAACCCACTGAAACAAAAGATTTCCAAATTCCACTTACTTATAGAATAAATATTTTTAGGATCATACATGACTATCATTTCTATTTATCTCCAAATAACCTCTATGTTGAGCAAAAGAACCAAACAGGCTGTGAGTTGCCCACATTCATTCACAACATAAATATGGGATTTCAGAGCTGATGGGCTTTGACCTGCTGGAGTTTCCGGTGAGAGAGCAGAACGGATCAAGTCTTCCTGCAGCCCCATACTGGGCAGCAAGGATCTCACTGAGTCATGTGTGTATGTGTGGACCTTGCTTCCCCTTGGTGTGACCGGGTTACCACAGAGCTTGTCAGTTTCCATCAGCTTGGTGTGAGTGGGGTCACTAAATACATGCTAACTCCAGGTTTATGATCGTGGTAAATATCAGGAATAGGTGTGAGAAAAATATAATGTCAAGTGATGAATAAAGGAAATATTCTACATGTTTCAAACTTTCAGAGTTAACAGTATGTTAGAGATATTTCTCTAATGGAGACAACAGAGCAGATGCTCCCTGTCCACACATGAATCAAATGAGTAAGGTCTTCACCGGGCTTTTTTACATTTAAATATTTATTTTTATATGCATTCTTGTCTGATGTGATTTTAAAAATTTTAAGTTTGTATTTTTTGCTTCGATCTTGACAAAAACTCACTAGCTGGAAAAAAAAGAGATGCTGTGTTTCTCAGTAAGGCATTCCAAGCTGGAAGGAGAAAACAAGCCGCACCTGTCTTTAGGGAGAGAAATATTTCACGTGGCTCAGAGATGGCCGTGCTGCAACGAGATGCATTGTGCCTCATTATGTGTGCGGAGGATGAGATGAATTGAGATGGATGTCAGCTCGTGCTACTGAAAGTTCAAATGTCTTTGTCTCTAATTAATGGTTTTTGCATGGAGGGTACAGACCTGGAGGTTGAGGTATATATCACATTATTGGTAGAAATTGGTAGAAAGGTTTACATCATTTGCGTTTTCTGTTACACATCGACAAAAAAGAAATAGACACTGATTAAATACATTTCAATGTATGTTAAACAAATATCGGCTATGGTTGTTTGTAAAGTGCATTTTCTTGACTACATGAAACTATTTACACACAGCTTTAAAATCTATTTGCTTTTTCTTCATTGTATTTAAAGACAAAGAGAGAAGCCTCACAGACTGGCATTATTTCTTTTAGAAAATGATGTATGCACCCTTTGAGGCTAATCGGTTATTGCAACATGATAGTAGAGATTGTATGGAGTCGGCCATTGCTCCATCTATTTTCTGTTTTCTCTTAATTAATGACAATTAGGTCTTTGATGTCTCTAGGTGTACTGTGCACTGTCCCCACAGTACAGACAATGATTTCAATTTAAAAACGTATATTTTTGTGCTCTTTAATTACTTCCTTGTCCAGGTGCTTGTTCTGTGTCAACCTGCCCCGTTCTTTCGGCTAATTAGCTGCTTGTTTCTTCAACCAGCTCTCACGCTTGCAGTCAGCATAACACAATAGTCTCTTGGGAGAAGTGTTGACCAGTTGGGCTCTGCAGAGGAGGTGTTGCTGCTTATGGTTGCATACCAAGTAGCAAATAGGTTCATCTTTTTCCGTTCAAATAAGCAGTGAAAAAAATAGCTAAAGCTGTTTTGTAGCCATATATTTATGTATTTAAATATATTTAAAGGACATATGCATTCTATGTTTGCAGCAGATCTCTCAAGAGTTTACAAGCCTTACATGCATACATATTCAGCATGCTATTGCTATTCCTCCCTCTTCCTGGCTAGCTAACCTCTCGGTCTGTGTCAGGCTGAACCAATAAAGCTCAATCTTTACATGTCAAAGAAAACTTTCAAAGCAGCCAATTAGTAAAGACATCTCTTGCAATGATTTCAGTCAAGGCTGAGCTTTACAGGATAATGCAATAAAACACAGTCATTTAAGATTATTCACTAATGTAATGACAGCATCACCATACCAAACCCACGCACGTTCATCTATTCAGCCCAGGCCCACAGCTCCATATTGATCTGACCGACTTATGAATGTACGGCATTGTAAAGATGCATGTTTGCCTCTATTCGTCTGTGCTGGAATTACCTGCCACGGAATCAAATTTCTGAAAAAAATTAATAAATAAAAAAAACTGTGAGAAGTGGAGGTCTGGAGGTTGTGTGAAGTTATGTTGTCACCTGCTCAAAGTATAAGTATGTAAGCCTTCAAGTTCAGTTTTGTTGGAAACCTGAACCTGCGTCAAACAAGAATGAACTGAGTAAAATGCTCTGTGAAGTCAATTGCCATATTAAGATATGACATATCATTAAATACTCCTTTGCTTAGTGCACATGTGTAATCTTCTACTTGTATTTTGCAAATTATATTTTTTGAAAACTGAAATGAGATAAATTCAAAAGTCAGTTAATTTTCAACCTCTTAAACCATGTGGGAAAACACAGATACTTGTGACAAGATTTATAATGAAATTTAGTATTAGAGAGGTGATTAAAGACAAACTGGTCACATATCGAGGGTTTGGATGAAGTTGGACTACCAATGAGATAGAGCGCAGGTGTTTTTTGACAGTTATTAAAAAGCAACAGCTGAGCTCCCTGATCAAGAGCAGAGCTGCAAAGGCATCTCACGCTGTTGAGCTCCACAAATACGATGGCATTGGAATCTGATCAACACCAGATAGAGCAGCTACCTGCCATTTAATTATCACGACTCTCGCTATGTGGGGAACTTTTAATTAAATTGTGGAAGAGGAAATTCAAGCAAGTAAAAATTAAACCAACAGCTAATACAATGCATAAGACTTGAGTTGGACATACTATTGCTTAGGATGCATTCAGCAAAAATATATCCCTTTAATAATCAAACACATGAACATGTTTAGTGCGAATGCCAGCGAAGATAGCGGAGTAATGGAACTTGGATTTTTTTCACATTTGGTCATGTGGAAAAATCCAAAAATCCAATCTTCGGTGGGTTTTATTGTGATGTCAAGTGACAGACTAACCCAAAATAGCATTTAAATGGGAATTGAAGAAAAATTGTACACAAACTAATGGAGTTTGTGATACTTTTTAAAAATTGAACTAACTTCAAATGTTCTTAGTTTTTCTCTTGTTCTCTAACTGACCTAAAGAATAGTTGCAAATTTATAAATTACACACAAGTGAACTCTATTTATTAATTAGGTGACTTCAGAATGCAGTTATGCTGGATTTGATTTGCTTCAGAGTAAAGAGAGTTAAATACAAAAACACATTTTCATATTTCTTTTTTAACTAGAAAATCTGAGCCATGTTTAGATATTTTTTAACAAGACACTTTGTGTCAGTCTAAACAAAATTTCACAGAAGCACAACAAGCTTTGTGACTTTAACCACAAGTTCAAGGAGTATGAATACTTTTGTAATACTGTACAATTGTATGAAACCAAATTAATTTAGTACAAAGTACTCTAGAATCACTGTTAGTCTTTTGTCTGTGTTGTTTTGAGTTAAAGTGAAGTATAAATGGAGATCTACTTGATATTCAGATGAAATAACTATTGCAGATTTGAATGAAAGATCGGGTTATATCACTGGGAGTTTTTCAGCAGGTGCTCCCGCATTCAGAAATGACCTTCGACTTGCACACTGACTTTCTATCATAACACAACACACTGGGTACTTTGATGGTGCCTTCTACAGTGCTGAAACAACCCTGCCTTTGTGGGGGAGAAATCAGCTCCTGAGATAAAGGACTTTGATGTTCGAGGTGTTGAGAGCAGAATCAACCAGCCAACAATTTTAAATAAAAATATCATATTACACATAAATTATTAATCATCTTTTGAGGATTGGAACTTAAAGGAATGATAGAATTTAATTTGCATTTGCATTTGAGACACTCCTAAAAGATTAAGCAGAATGCATCTGGACTTAAGGGTGTCCACAGGTTTGATGGTTTCTTGATACGTTTGTGTCCCTTGTCCTTCTCTTCTGTCCTTGTGAGAATCTGTTCCACTCGATGCTGAAGAAAGTTCATGTTTAGACTTTGCAAAAGGTGCATTAGTCCTTTGGTCAGCTTGATTAGTCCAGACCAAAAGTGGACTTTCATGTGGTGGCTTTGCTCACAAAGCTACATAGGTGGCGGTCATTGTTCCCAATGGACAGAAATGATGGGGCGGGACGGAGCACAGACTCGGAAATAAATAAACTTTGGAAATCCTTCTTGCTGCATTTTTGTTGTGCACATTTGTTCTGTTATTACAGCTGCAGTTCCATTTTAAATGTCAAAAGCAGCTCAAATCATCCAGGTTTCATGTTGAGGTATTCCCAGCGACAACACTGAAGACTTTTAAGAAGCTAATCTGAATGTATTTGTAGACACTAGGATATCTACAATTATGGGATTGGGATTATGGTTTTGTTAATTTTATCATAGTAACGCAAAGATATTCTTCTTTTGCAGTCAAAAGTTCTCGTTCTGATCATATTTTGATTTCTTTGCCTGTTTCCTCTTTCCAAAGGCCTACAATCCAATTTGCAGCTGCATATTTTACAATTTGTTTGTGCCTCCTCATTGTGGACTTTCAAGAGACTTGTCGGGAGAACGCCCCCTCGTACATTATTCATGAAGCAAACACCCTATTGATTCACCTGCTGTTTAATCTTAGCAGAGGTGCGATATTTCCCTGTTGTCAAAGTCACCATTACCTCTCTGTCCGCTTCAGCTGTCACACAAAATTGCCTGATCTACCCCGGCTCCACATGAGGTGAGTCCCAGGATAAGGAACGAAGATTAAACACTTGTCTTAAACAATAGCAAATGAGACTTTCAGAGCCTGGGGCAACTTCAGCAGGTTTACCTCGACAAGGACATTGTAACGATCATGTCACCTCTCAGGAATTTTAATTAAATCTCATTCGCATTTTCAGATTTAAATTTTAAATGTAAAAGTAAGAAGAACTCTAATGCATTTCATTGAAAATTTATTTCTAGCATACATTTCCATACAAACTAATATGAGTCAATGCTGTGCAGAATGACTTTGGCTGCAGTGAGAGCTGTCGATCTTTTGGGATCTCAACCACCTTCCCACCATCTGGACACTCAAATATAAGCTCATTATTTTGGATAAAATAGATTAAGTTCAGTCAAAATCTATGGAGAGTGACTGTAAACACTTATTGTTAAATCTCACCACACATTCTCAGTTGGATTTAGCTTTAGATATTGACCAGGCCGTTCTAAAACACGGATATGCTTTGATCTGAGCCATTCCTTTCTGACTCTGGATCTGCTTTTAGGCTTATTGTCCTGCTAGAATGTTAACTTTCTTCCTGGTAGCAATTCTTCTACAGCTTTACAATGTTTTCTTCTGTAACTTTTGTGTATTTCTATGTATTTTCCCAGAGTCTCTGACCAGTTACACATCCAAGCAGACGAAAAACATCCCCACAGCATGAAGCTATTATGATTTTTATTTATAGCAAGTGTGAAAACCATGCATTATTTTCTTTCCACTTCAGAATTATGCACTGCTTTGTGTGGGTCAATCACATGAAATCCTAATAAAAGACATTAAAGACTGTAATGCAATAAAATATGACAAAGTTTCATAGGTTTAACACTTTAGATAAGACTATTAATAATAAAAATACAATATACATGTGGTCTTTACACAGGTCAAAATATCTGAAAGAAATGCTGTACCTTTGCACTATGAGGATTATATACATATCTACAGTCTCTTCAGGTTATCCACATGAATTCTGATTTAAGATGTTTGATATGAATTAAGTTAAAATAAATCTAGACTTTATTTAATTTATTTCTCTCTAGGGCGAATGTGCCGGAAAAGGACATTTACTCTGTTGGACAGAGTCAAAGTCTTGTGGTGCAGGATGACAACCTGGCGGTCACATCCCATCCATTTAGCTGAATGCAGTCAGCATCATTTACCACCTACTGCTTGGCTAATTAGCAATGAATTTAGGTACTGAATATTTCATATCACATGTGAGATCAAAACAAGCCACTGGTTTTCAGTAATGTTGTCCAAAAAATGCTGTGGATTATATCTTTTCTGCAGCGAGGGAACACTTGCCCTGCTAATGACATTCACCGGTCCATCAGCGGTGACCACTATTTGACCACAATGGTCGGATGAGGAAACTATGGAGGAGCAGATCTATCATTTCCAGGCATAATTAGCCAGGAAAGCAAAGCATGTGATATATAATTTATACAAAGCATGTTTTCATCATCATAAATCTTTTGGAGCCAGAAAATAGACGACTGGGAATAGCATTCAAAGCTTTTAGCACCACAACGGAAACTATCCCATTTCGAGCTTTAAATAATTTTCTGACCAATTTTGAGGAAATATAAGTATCAAATGGGAAGAGTATTGTTCTAATGACTTTAGAACAACAAGAAAATGTGATTATAATGTTGCTGAATGTTGTGATGGTGATTATGGTCAACCCACTGTCTTTCCTCACCCATTTCTGTGAAATTTTCCATTTCAGCCTCTGAAACATGACAAAAGTCCATCAAGGTTAATAAGAGACCATCCAACTGGCCAAATATTTTTTGCAAATGATATATATCTGCATAACATTAGAAGTTTGTTGTCCTTCCATTATCTTTTCTATCTGGGGTCAGATTACCGTTGTAGCAACTCAAGCATTAGAGGCCCAGACTTCCTTCTTCCCAACCATTTGGTTCCAGACCTCTGGAGGAACCCTAAGACTTTAGTTCTACCATTCTAGATCATTCTAATCATTTTTTCCCCCTATTTTGATTTTATAACTTCTTGGCCTTATTTGGTATTCGCCATGCAATGATTCCTCACTACAAGAAACAGTTTTGATACAATTAAAGGAATAAAATGTCCTTCAGATTCACAGGAGAAATTCAGAATCGCACTGAGGAGGAGAGGTAAGTTATTATAAGATTTTGGACATGTGAGAGATGATAAAAATGATGTATGAGGTTGTGTAATTTTGAGTGGGAAAGGTGAGTTTACCCAGAGAGGCTGAGATCGGTAGGTGGTAGTGGTTGTTGCTAATGATTTTCTGATTCGGTCTTTCATATTTCATTTTGTCTACTTAGTTAATCATGAAATATGTATTTGTATGACCATAAATGAGATCATCATAGGTGAGAAGTACCAGTATAATGATTCAGTTTTAACTTAAATGTCAATACAATGATTCTGAGAGGAAATTCATAAAATGTAAATTTCTTTGCTTTCAAAAGGAATGCAATAAAATGACTTCCTGATTAGGTAAAATAATGTGGCCATGTTATTTAAAGAGTTTTATTGTTAAATATGACATAGGTTACCACTTCTTACAATTAATAGCGCAATGTCAAGTATTAAAACAATATTGTTATTATTAAAGTTTCGATTTAATCTTTCTGTCTGACATCTTAGTAAATAATATTTTAAAATAACATGAAACACATTAAGTACAAATATTAAATACATGCTAAGATATATAGAAATGATTTTGGATCACAAATGGAAATGCTTCATAGAGTCATTCTTAGCCACACTTGCTCTGTTGACAGAAACATAATATATATTATTATCAGAGTTTGAAAGTCTACATCTGAGCAAATAAACCTGCATCATAAAAACTGTGCTCACCCAGTTGACCAAATAAGCAAATCATCTTCATTGAGATTTTCAAACAAACCTCTGCATGGCACAACAGCATTTAATGTCAAAAGGAAATTTGAAAGTCTTCCTATGTTCATTTAATTTCTCCCTGACCCAGATTAGATAAAGAATATAACAGCAATATAAACCTAATTGCTGCTTTTAGTGACATAGTGAAGATGTTCAGGGTTTTCAAAAGATCTGCTGAGTTTCATGCAGCAACAGTTTGAAAATCAATGTGACTGTATTTTGTTCAGCTTCTTTTACTGGACATCCAAGAAAATATCATTGTCCTCGGTCCTTACTAAAATCCAAATATAGTTTACATAAATAATAAGTATGCTCTGTGTGTTGCTATCAGCATTTCACAAGGGATCAACAGACTGCTTGGAGGAAATGTCAGTGTCTGCCAAATATTCCACTTGTTTGATGTAACCATTGAAGAATCAGACGTAATTTCTCTGGAGTAAAAACCAAATTAGCAACTCAGTTTCCATATCAAATGTTTTTTTCAGTGTTGCAGGCCATGATTTGTATGCCTTCAGAAAAGAAAAGAGTGGGCATTCAGAGAGGAAATAGTCAGTCTTGTTTCTTTTGTCATTGATTTGCAAAACTTCTGTGCTAAAATAAAGTGAAAGGAGGTTGTCATCACTTTAACACCAGCTGTGACAGCTTGCAAAATTTTGAATGAAACAGGTTTCATATAGTAGATTAAGAATCCAAGCGGATTCTTTCGCCGCATAATTTCATTTTCTCACTTTTTAAGGTGTTAAAAGATATTTTCTTTCTTTGAGTGGTCGCTTGTACTAAGACTCCTTGGCAAATAAACATTCTTTTTTTTTTAGCTTTGTTCATAAAAAAACAGAGTTATGCAACAACTGTCATACAAGGGAAGTAAGTGTTTAAGATGCTGTTGAAGTTTTTGGGATTGAAACTTTCATGCATTACTGGTTAATAACTGTGAGTCGACTGTGACGTAAACAATCTAAAAACATTTTATTTTAATTAAACTTTTTAATCTGATTTCTATACAGAAAGCTTATGTAAGTAATTTTAGTTGCGTTCTAGATTACAAGATGGAATTACAAGTCCATCCTTCCATTTTTAAACCCCTCGTATTTAGCCCGATTTAATAAATTAGAAACCAAATCAGAATGTACTATCAAAAAAAAATGAAAGTAAAATATGTTGTCAATAAAAGACAAATCTTTTGTGTTGCTGCCTACATTTTTTACTTTAAGACCATTTTAATTTGTCTGCATCATTTTTTACTTTACTTTGTTACTCTTCCATCAATTTCTGACATGCTAACGGTCAAATCAACACCAAGATACGAGTTCAGGACAAAGAGGGAGACCCTGAGGAAACATCTCAGAACTGCCTGTCGGGGAACAACTAATCTTGCAGATGGACGGATACTTGCAGAGAAAGAGAAGCTGCATCTGTCCGTTCAAATCTTTGCATGTACCACTGAGCATGGAGAATGGTGGTTGTTTTTGTCTGTAAGGGATCCACCAGGCAGGTGCTTGAGCCTGGTTGCGTCTAATTGCACTCAGCTTCATTTCTTTGCAGGCTTTATTTACTTAGCACTGGATCTTTTTTGTATTGGTTTGTTGAAGTGGGGTGTTTGATTCAAAAAGATGCTAATGGTTTTCTTGAGTTTTACAATCAAACCCTGGCTATTATTCTCAACCTCATGAATAAATGCTAAATGACCTAATTATGAATGCATCTTGAGACTAAATTGATGCATTTTCAGTTGCAGTATCCATGGGAGCATATTTCAAATTTTAAATTAATCTTTCTTGGAGTTTCCATGCTGCTTGTGACTCTTATTTATGCACATTCACAGGGAGTGACATATGTGGATGCCTTTGAAATCAGGTGGCTATCCTTCGAATGTGAGCTTTTCACTGATGGACCATCTCCCGGACTGTAATCCTCCTATTTACATGTAGGAGCATGTCCCTGGCAAAACACCAGAAACTGAGTGTTTGTGGGAATCCAGAGTGCCTGCGTGTTTTCATGAAAAACCTACTCACAATTTTAAGATATGCGCCAATGCAAAAAAAATGTATAGAATAAACATCACATCTCATCTTGCATGTAATAAGTACAGAGTGAATCAAGCTTATGAAAGCAAACAGTTTTCAATCCGAACTTACGTTACTTATTATTGTGTTTGCCAAACAGAGTAAATGTTAAAACAGACAGAAAGTATCTAATACTTTTATTTGGTGTCACAGTCATTTTTATAAAATACTTAAATCTTGAGATTCATTCACAGAATGAATTTGAATCTGAACTTTTTATTAAAATGAACTTTACTTGCTTTTATGTATTCAAATATTAATAAATGCAGAACATTTCCACATTTTACCACAGTAAAACAACAATCTTCAGTTTGTAACAAAACCATAAAGTCTTGACTTTCTTTATGCATCTTCCATAAATCCACTACTTATGTGATGCATAACACATGTATATGGTTTTATACTGTATACTGGAATGCTAAAAGTAAACTGCCTCGGTCTTATTCAGCCCTCCAACTTGATGTTGCCACTAACGAGGATGGTGTGTTCAGCGTGGCTTGCAGTGTTGAATTTTCTTACACATTTCCTTTGCATGCAGGTCACATTTCCAACCTTGTCACCTGACCACAGAAGCGCAAAAAAAAAAAAAAAAAGGAAAAATAAAAAACATTACTTTTTTCTTGAACTATTCAATAATTTCTACTAATTAAAATAGTTCAAACTTCACACTTTGGAAGTCATAGCAAATGTGAGAATGGACACTAAGTATGAAAAATAAAGCTTTTGTAATACATCCAACTTTATCAAGAAGATTGCACAAATTTTATTTTCTGTAACAAACATTGCCATGTTCCTGATACTCCCACTTGCAAGTTCCCCTGCAGAGAGACAGAGGGACATGTCCACCTTGTTTTCAATCACTCAAATAGCCATTCTGTGTTTTGTTTCCCCGTCTGCTTAGCTGACCATGTGTTTGACCACCGACATCACTTTCACACTTGTGAGTGCGTTTGTTTGCTTTCTCTCCATGTGGCGGCAAGTAGGAGGAAAACGCAAATGTCACCATCGGTATGGTGTTCCTCAAAATGCACTGCATGCACAGATAATCACAGGCTTATCCATATGTTGTGATGTAACACCAGTTGAATGGTATACAAACTTTCAGTTATTCAAATAATGGCTGGTATTACACCAGCATGTTGAACAATTTAGTTTTCCTTTACAAAAAGGAGTATTCCTTTTTAGCTCCCATTCAGAAAACAGCATAAAGTAAATGCCAGACTGGACTTCATTCATCTCATCTTCTCTCTGCGCACTTAGGTACATTGCTGTGCTGCAGGTGTCATCTTAATGTCATCATCATTATTTAATTTCCCTTTGGGATTAATAAAGTATTTTTAAATTTGAATTTGAAAACAAGAGCTATAAAGCCAGCAAAGAAGTCAGACGAAGAAGGATCTGGCGCATGTGGAGGTGCTGGACAAAACTAGTCAGGAAAAATATTTTTAAACCCGAAATGTGGCTGCTAGCTATTCCCAACTCATTATGGAAACACTTATAGTAATCGTGCTGTGAAGCAGAAGAACAAGTCCTTCAGTAAGTTTCATCTACAGATATTCAAACCCAAACTAGAGTAACTTAGAGTTACAAAAAAAATGTTCATCAAGCTTTATTTATTTTGCTTGCAAGGAATAAGTACATTTATTAAAAGGGAATTAATGAACACAAGTTGATCTAAGTCTTTGACTGTCATTGAGAAATCATATTTGAACCTTTGAACATAGTTTAAGAACCTGTAAACTAGTTTCCACCGGCAAACAGACAGAAAGAGGGACTCTCCAAGTCATTAAAAACACAAATGTCACTTTTAAATCACACTCAATTTATAAGTCATACCTTACAAGGCAATGTGTGAAAATAAAAATCTGTTAGTTTTTTAAAGTCACGCATCAAAGTGTCTGAAATCTTACTTTCCTTCATTTTAGAAGGCTGTGAATTAAGTAGTATTTCTGAAATAATAAAAAAAAATGTGACAGAATTCAGAAAACAGCTTAAGTTTCTTTTACAAGGTACAACACTATTTACCTAATAGATGATTGTTAATGTATTTTAAAAATAAATCATTTACATAGAGCAATGCTGTAATTTGATTTATATTTCAGGGTGAAGGGAAGTGTGCAGGTAATAAATACTGTATGATACACACAATTGACCTGTATGGGTTTAATTGGCGCCTGCTTTCATTTTTAATGTTCATTTTTACACGAGAAGTCTTTACAAAACACTACTTAAAACTGTTAACCTGCTGTGTTATAGTGTTTCTAAGCCTCTTTCACACGCTGCCTCTGTTTATTGGCACACTGATCATTATTGTCTCTTAGCTGTCACTGGAAACATGGACATGTTGAAGTATCTCTTCTTACTTCACACATTCACTCCTTCTCCTCGTCTAAACCTCCTTCTCTCCTCCCACATACCTTCCCCGCTGTGTAGTGGGACAATCATTCTGCTGCCATTCTTTTCTATTTTCTCTTTTAATCCATGCGCTCGTGTGAACATCCAGGCCTGCACAAGCACAAGCGACAAAGAAACAACGTCGCAATTGTTTTGTTTTTTTTTACATTAGTGGTAATTCAGTGACCCCCTTTCTTGAATTCTTCATTGAGTTTGTTGTTTGTTCATGTTTAATGATGTTGCTGACAACTGTGTTGCCTGATCCTCAGCTAAATCTGGAGTGCTAATTAACCAAGCTCTCACTCCTGATCTAGCTGCTCTTCCTGTTTAATTTTTCAATGTAAAAAAAACAAATAGCATCCTACTCTTTATTTTGATCTTACTAGAACAGCACTTAACTGCAAACATTTTCTAATTCCTGACGTTTAATATTAAATATTTTACTGTAACTTTTGTCATCTTTAAATTTGTTTCAGGCATAAAAACGCTGCACGTCATTACTGTGCAATTTTACAGTTCTTTTATTTTTGTTTCTTTAATCTAAGCCTACATCTTTGCTTTTAGAGGACAATTTTCCATTGTTCACCATTTATGTGATCCATTCATGTCTAGGAAAGGAAGGCAAATGAAAATTTAGGCAAATGAAAATAAAACATTTTTATGTAACACCTTCACTTTCCTTAAATTATTATTCCTTAATCATTTATTTAATCTCATTCTGCCAAAGCAAAATAAATCTGAGCATGAATGGCATTAGCACTTATTCCAAAGGAACTACTATGTGGAATTTTATAAAAGTTATAGGCACAAAATAAGAAGTTGCTTTTTTTTTCTCCTTTTGTAAATTTTTTCTGAAAGATCTCAGCAGTTTGGCACAGGATCAGTGAGTAAAATAAACTTTATAATTCTGCATTGAATTCCTGGGGGGTTTTTAATAGGTTGTTTCTGTTAATAAGTACTATATGATGAGCACTGTTTCTGCTGTGACTATTAAATTAATCCTGACACCAAGAACTTCTAAATTATTTATGTCTGATGCTTTCACTGTAGCTCTTTTTCTCTCCATTTCTGCTCTGATGACTTCACTACAGTGAGCCACAAGACATCCTCTGTCACTGCTTGATCTGTTTCCTCCCAGGAGAATTCAAACATATAGTTCAGCATCGGTTTTCATCTTAATGTGAATGTTTATTGCATCTTTTCCAATTCTGCCGCTTCATTGTTTCAGGACTAAACAAACTGTTACCAGATCCAAGGACATTTGAGATGCTTGAATCAGTCTAAAATCCTTTTGGCCCTGAAGAACGTTGTGTTTTTCATGAGTAACTTGTGTGGAGCGCAATGGAAAATTACTAAATATTAGGAAAAAAAGGAGGCACAGTCAAAGGAGCTGCGATGTTGAAGACAGAAACAGCACCACGAGGAATACACCTACAGCGGGCTGGAACTAGTTAGGTTAAACTCTGTGTGATTACACTGTTTTTTTTAACACCTGCATGTCACAGAATCTCATTCTTATCTTAGATCTGCAAATAAACTGACATTTCCAACAGATTTATACATATTGTCATGAATGATGTTATTATAAACTGCTAGAAATCTCAGTAGGTTCATGAGTAAAATCCTAATAATTACACCACGTTATATTTAAAGAAATCCAACTTTATCAGTTGACTACCAGAAGTTTCTGCTACGAGTTAGTTATGAAATGATGAGTATATGTTGTTAGTATTTGGAAACGGCTTTATTCCTTCTTTCACAAAAAAGTATCCTCTGGTCTAATTCCTTTTCTGGTTTGTATGAGTCTTGCTAAGGTAGTTTTTCTGAAACATAATGCATTCAGTGAGTGACTGCAGATTTGTTGGCTGAAAATCTCCCTTTCCTCCTCATCCCAAACATGCTCAATTGGATTAAGATCTGGTGACTGTGGAGGCCATTGTACCCACCAGCAGGAGGATAAAAGTATGATATTGAGGACAAATAATGAAGCTGATTAACAGATGAAAACATCTTTGTGTTTTAATGAAGCAGACCTATATATCCAAATGCTAAATCCATGAATGATTTATTTTCTCTCATTTTAAATTCATTTACATTGCATCATTAATTACTTGTTTGTCTGTTAGTTCCGCTCCCAAGGCTACATTTTTTTTAAATGACGCAAGAGTAAGAAAGGATGTTGGTTAATTTTTGTTTTGCTGTATAAGCGTATTGATAAAAGTCACTTTTTAACTTTTTTTTTTTTTTTTTTTTAACTTGTAGAAGTGCATTATCTTCATATTTCACTTACTACTTGGCAATTGTTTTTCATTTATGGCATCAAATTTTCAAATTATGTTCAAGTTTCACTTGCATAGTCTAATTACATGCAGTATTTTCCGAAATTTTGAGGTGTTTTATTTTCTTCAACATACGGTAATCTGCTCCAAACATAATTTAGAAAATCTAGAAAAAGAAATTAGAACAATATCATATGGAAATGTAATAATCTATAATACTTGCTAGAACTTAATTGTCAAAACCCATAAATATGAATAACACAGTACAATCAATTCAGTGGTTATTTAAGGGCTAAACACTTTCATAAAACCAAATTCTCTGGGGTCTTAAAGGTTTCACTGCTCAGGCCACTTTGTTGTGTTCATAAATGTTAGATAAAGCCGAGTTGTTAATGTTTTGATGTGTTTTTGCTTGCAGTGTTTGACAGCACAAATAAAATGTATTCAGTGAGAGTGTCATTGCCTCTGTGGACATGGAAGTATTTAGGCCAAAATGATTAATTAATGTCAGATTTCCACTGTCGGTTAATTTACTCTCTCCCACCCCACACAGACAGTCTCTAATGAGCTCTAGAGGAGGAGGACCGTGGAGGAAGTACAGGTGGCAGCTCTCTAATTATATCCCCAGTGGATGACTACATTACCCAGGTACCCTAAGCCTGTGACAAGTGGGAGGGAGGGCTGGAGATGGGCCATCAGTGGGATGAATCATTCCCAGTAATTCCACAGGAGAATTGGTATATGTTTCTGTAGAGTTTATTACAACAGACATTTTGTCACAATGATGTTCTTTTGTTGCCTCTTCACACATTATGGAATCTATATATATATATACATATATATATATAAAGATGAAGTCAGTCCCTTCATCTTTCAAAAACTAGAAATGTACCTGAAGAAATGGTTTCTATATGGAGCTATCTGTCTCCTAGGAATCACCTGCAATGGTCCTTTACTTCCTGTGGCAATTCAAGAAATTCCTTCCACAGCAAATAGTTCAGAAACACAGCCCACCTCATACCAAAACAACTCGCTCAACCACAGCTGACACATCCACAGGGTGGATAGCAATAATTCATCAGCTTTATATCCTGAAGCAGGTGATGTTAGAAAACTTTGAAGTTATAAATCAAACGATGGCAATTTAGCCAAAGAACCACAAAACGTGGTCCAGGAAAAAAATTTAAAAAGTATTTAACACTGTTCGAACCTACTGTACATCCAGACGTGACCTTATACAGTTGCATAGCTGTAGACAGAAGGTTTAGGTGGTGTAAATGAAATGTTTGCTGTTATAACCTTAGATGCAACAGTTGCAGATAAAGAATCAATGATAGCATTTTCAAATTTCCCAAAAGTATGTTATTTGGCTTCTCTGGTTTTATTCTTCCAGTTTGTATACCATCCAATAAAACCTGACAGGATTTAAATTTGATCTCCCATCAACCTGGAGTTCATTTATTCGCTATTGGACTGTAATCTCTCAATTTTCTTTGCATTCCCTCGATCCATGACTCCAGTCTTGTTTCGGTAAACAGTAGTTATCATTTTGGAAATGGTCACTGGAGCAGGCTAAAGCCTTCTTGGCAGTGATTTATGAGCAGAGAGTCAGGTCCCATCTGTTCCCTGTCCACGGGGGATGTAGAGATAGCCAGCCAGTCTCCTCCAGCCTCTCATCTCCACTCCTCCTTTACACCCAGCGAGAGGATAATGAGAAGAGGGAGACTGTCCACCTTACATCACCAGGGCACCAGGCATGTCTGAGCCTCCGCCTTTCCATGTGTTGTTCACTCAACCATCATATAAACCCAGGGTCTCAGCTGGAAGCATGTGATCCCAGCTTAGGAGACATCCTTCAAAAGGAGATGAGCTGCTTGACATATGTCCCAGTGACAAGCACCAGTTATTCTTCATCAGTCAAATACTGAAGCACATAAAGGGTCAGTCCAGACAAATTACAGTAAAACAATTTGTAATTTATCTGAAATTTTTTTATCTTTTTTATCCTTCTGTGTTTGGTCTTACAGGAAAGAGCAATATTTAAATTGATTTGATGCAGTAAGTGAAGGTAAAATTTCACTATTTTTTTTAAGCACAGCTTCCTCAGGCCATGCCCACCAGTCTGCAATAGTGTGGTTCACTGCTGAGAGTGAAGCAGTCAAGATGAGAATCAGCTCTTCTAAGTCTGCAGCCATGGTTCTCAACTTGAAAAAGGTGGGCTACGCCTCTGCATAGTGGTTAGTAGCTGCAACAAGCAGAGGAGTTGAATTATCTTGGTGTTTTGTTAATAGTAGAATTGAACAGGAGAAGAGCTCAAAGCAGAGAAGGAGTCAGAGGAGGTGCTTCCGATATCTGATCAGGATACCACCTGGGCTCCTCCTTTTGGAAATTTTCCTTGCATTTCCCATTGGGATGAGAACCCAGGAAACACTCTGAAGTCACTGGAAGGACGATGTATCTTTTATTTGGGCTGGGAGAAACTTTGGGATCCTCCAGAATGAGCTAAAGGATCTGACTTGGCTGAGGGATGTCTAGATGTCCCTGATGAACTTGTTTCCACTGAGACCTAAAGAACGGACAGATGGGCGAATGGGTAAAAGCTAAACCATCATCAAGAACCCCAGCAAAACCCCACTGTTGAAAAGAATGACATAAGCTGAAGAGGCTTCAGTTTGAGAACGAAAACATTCACAGCTCTAATAAGAATTAGAGTATAATTTTGTCAACAGATTAAAGCACAATCATTATTTTTGTGGCTGCAGACAGTTCGTCAAATCACCCCAAACACCAAATTCAGCCACAGCACCAGATGAACCTTTCTAAAAATGATGCTGAAAAAAAAATGAAGCAAATGATTTCTCTTTGGCCACTCCTGGATGACATCATTAGCTGCACCTCTGGGTGCCTCGGATCTTTGCCTAAATGCAAAATCCAAACTTAGACTGGTTGAAACAAATACTGTCTGTCAGCATTTATTGTCTGATATGTCTGCAGACTGGCCTGATCCCGCCAGGGCTGAGGCATGAGATTTCACGACTGTAACAGCGTGAGCAGATGTTCCAGCTTGCACCTTTAGTTTGTGATGTAAGGCTGACATCACACCGTCTGCTGGCCATAATGATGCTGAGGCTCATATAAAGACACACAGTGGAAAACTACAGAGGAGTCTTTCTGTCTGGAAATGAAATTTCTTTCACTCCATCCTTTACCAATAATAAACTGAAATCCGGGTGTGCAAAAGACAGTCTCCTCCACCCAGAAGTCAGCAGACGACTTTCTTTCACCTATAATAAAAGCTAAGGCACCAACAAAAGAAGTCAGTAGAGAAAAGTTTTTATCTTTTTTTTTTTTTCTTTTTTACATTACTCTTAGTTGGTAATAACATACCAAAGCACAAAGAAACTCATCAGTCCTATAATTCCCTTGGAACACATGGAATAATTAATTTATGTTCCTGCTGGCATACTAATTCAGAACCGGACTGAGGTCAGTTTGACTCAAATTTCAACTAGATGTTATTTATGAGAAAAGTCTGCATGTGTTTAAAAAAACAAAAACTTGAGTAGTTACACTTTAGAATATATGAACTTCACGTTTGCAGATGAAATCAATATTATAAATCATTCACATGCCTTCTGTAAATATCATTTAATGCTTAATTGCTTAGAAAAAAATAATTCAAGAGAAAGTGTTGGATATTGTGCAGGTTTGAGTTGAAAGGGTTTAAAATCTGTCACAACGTTTGGTGAAAACATCAAATTATTTTGCTCATAAAATAAAAGATTATATGTATGCATGGTGTTAAAATGTCAAGAAAAAAATGACATTGGTGCAAAATTACAAAGGTAGTAAAACTCAACACATTTTTTTGTAATTGTGGAAGTTTTGTCCATACTTTCATGCACAAAGAGTCTTAAAGCATGCATAGCTTAACATCTACATTTCCATCTATTACACTTTTTGTTATGGCAAAATAGATCTAAAAATTTCACATTCACCAGATTCCATAATTATGGTAAAGATGTGTGAAAAACCTAGAAATAAATCTTCATTATGTAGACTTGACCTAGACATACCGCTCTTTTCAGTGAACCTTAACCATCCTACCCAAGATAAATCCAGATATGACCTTGTTTATCACAGGTTTAGTTTAACATTTTGTTGTTCCGACTGTGAATATGGGCATGAACAGGCAGAAATAGAAACAGAATGTTGTCTCACAATGGGAGTGTACCACGAGCAAAATGACAAGCAGATGGTAGCATGCAGAATATGAAAGAAAAAAATAAAAATAATAGACTGTATAGCAGGCAATTGGAAAAAATTATGCTGTATAGATCTCAAAAATAGCTTACTTTTTTAACAGAGATGTGCAACTCAGTAGGGTCATTATTCACTACAAACTGAGCATGTATTTTTACACATAACATAAAAAAAACAGTCCATATGCAAAATGAACAAACTGTGGAAATGACAACAGGGACATAAACACGGGTTTGTCAGGAGCAGTGATGGTTATGGAGTCTAACAGCTGCAGGGAGGAATGATCTACAACATTGCTCATTATCCAATCTCACGTTGTATCTTTCCAGCACAGATTTATTTATAATATGTTGGGCTGGGATACAAGTAAAAAATTTTTAATCAGATTATTTCCTGGTTTTTCAGTCATATTTGTCCATAAGGTCAGCCTTAATTCACTTTAATTAGATTTTTAATTAAGCCTCATTAATGCAGTCTGTAAATGTATTGTTTATTTTTTTCTCGGGGAGGGATGAGGTGACCAAATGACATTATTAATTGGAGTGAGTCATGTCTGTGCTATTTTACTATGCCATTATTTTCAGGGAGATGTTCATAAATTATACAGTCAGTGTGAAGAGGCGTGGAAAAAGTTTTTTTTTTTTTTTTTTGCTAACAATTTTTTTTTACACCCACTCTTCTTTGTTTTCACACGTGCTTCCGCCTACCCACTGGTTCCCCATTACATGCAGTAAACAGTGCAGTCATGCTTAGAGGTGATAGGAGAAGTGATCCAAAAAGAAAAAAAAGTGGAGGAAAGGAGGTTTGAGTCACTCGCCACCTTTAGTCTTTCTGCGTGTCTCCTGCTGCTCCTTCATACCGGATCGGGACACCTGACTGTTCGACGTGTGTGACAGCGACACAGAGAACACCACACCCTGCAGCTCTGATCTGGTCTAATCATAGAGATCACTGCGGCGCTCTCCCGGCGATCCGCATCCTGTCACCTGCAGGGGAAAAGGTCAGAACAGGTAACATCAGAGGGCAGGTAACTCACAAATATTTCTGCTGTCCCGAACAAATATGGGAGAGGACATTCCTTGGACAGTTTTTCCTTAGTTTGTGTTTCAAATACTCAGTCAAACACACCGGAAAATATGGTTTGAGTATAACTGGGGGAGATAAAATAGCACATTTCTCAACCACATTTTTTTATGTTATTGTCTGGGAACCTTTAACGAGCTATAAACAACTTCCTGTTTCCCTGCTGTTTTTCAAATTGGAAAGACAAGACAGCAATATTTCAGCAGCCCCTATGTGTTCCAATAGGACAGTATTCAAAGGAAAACAATTTGCTAAAAAGATTAATCTACAAAAATTACATTCTAACAAAAACAATGTATGCTAAAAAAATGTGTACCCTTCTCAATAAGCAATACAAAAGCCCTTTTTTCACTTTGTAGCAAAATAACCTTATTTTTCAATGATTGCTATTAAGCTATTTGCATGTTTCCACTGGTATTGTTGAATATTTGTCATTTCCAATGAGCTTATGTCTTTGTAGATCTTTCTATCACCTTAATCTTTAGTTTTCTCAAAAAAAAAGAAAAAAATCCAGATTAAAGTCAGATTAAAGTTAGGACTCTGCCGGGCTGCTCCAAAACCTTACTAACAAATCCAGTAAGAAGAAACATCTTGATCAAATTTAAGCATTACGTAGTTTAAATCTAAATAAAATGTTTGAACAAGTTTGAGCCTATAGTTCTGGGAGGGAAAAAAGTTTCAAACCCATTTTAAAAACCTCCAGTTTTATCAGCATTTTTCTCTCCGGGTCTCCTCTGCTCATGTTGGGGTTTTCCGGGAGCTTCCAGGCAAGCTGTTGAAAAAGGCTCCTCATCCCCTGAGTGCTATTTGTCATGCATGGAACGCATCCAAAACCGGTGACTAAAGTCCGAACAGATGCTTGGACAGCAAGGTGCTTTCAAAATGCTGAACTTCTCACCTTCTCATTCAGATGAGGGTAAAAAGGTGAACGGCTGATTTAATTCCCTCCAAGAGCACTCAGAGATGCTTCCTAAACATCATGTCAAAGACATCAACTGTCCAAGCCTTTAATTTCATGCTTTCTTCCACTTCTTGAAGAGTCTTACATGGAAAGTCTTCCAACAAAGTGTTATTAACTTTTGCATTTTAGATTTGATGTATTCTGGAATTAAAGATACTGTATATAATCAATTGTGTTTGAGCTTGTTGCTCACGTTGGTTGTGCTCATTTCCATATCTGAAGCATCACAGACAAATGGTAAACACAAGGCAGTTGAACCTGCAGCTGAAAGTTGCCAAGTAGAGATAACTTTACATGCAAAGGAACGTCAATGATTAATGTAGTGACCACAAGAGAAAGTCTTGATTTTAAATTTGAGTTCATAATATGAGGATTAAATTGGTGGTTTGTACAAAGAGGAGGCAAAAATCAGGAGAGCATTTATTAGGAGACCTATCAAACCATTTCCCACCCAGGAAAGTAAAAGAGCATCTTCCTGTGAGTCCACACAATGAAGAGAGACATATTGTGTTTGAAAAAAGATCTAGCAGCACTTTGAGCAGCATTGTCTGTCTGATGTACACAGACATGCAACATGTTCTCCATAAAAAATAAATAAATAAATAACATTTACCTGATCTCTTTACATTTGTGAGCCATGCAGTGATTTGGTACAATATAATGAAAGGAGGCAGCTGAAAGTCTTACTTTTTCCACACAAATTTACTCTTTGTTTTACTCCTGACGGTTTTACAGCACTACAAAAATGCTGCTGTTTTGATGTTATTCTGGGGACCTGATTGGTCACACCTCTCAAACAAGTTTGTCTGCATTTAGTTTTCTACATTTTCTAGCTTTTTTGGGGGGGAATAGAAAGTTTCTTCAAGCTTTTGCCAAACATGTGTTGATTGGTAGGAAAGTCAACTTGGTGCTTCATAATCACTTTATTTGGCTTATACAAAGCAAATAAACTCTGCTATTGTGTTTACAGTGCAAAAAACTTGTAGAATAAGCATTCTGTGATTGATTTAATTTAGTAGAGTGAACTGTGAAAGCTATCAGAGATTTAGTACTAAGAGAATATACATAAAAAGTGAAATAAACAATTAAGCAAAGAATGTTCTGAATAAAAGGAAGAGAGAGTTTTATATAAATACCTGAAACTTCCCAAAAAACAATCTACCAAGTTGACTGTTGTTTGAAAAATTGTCTGTGAAAAACATGTCTAACAATGCAAATTCAAGTTAGGACTTAGTGATAGAAAGAAGCTATGCAGATTTTTAACAGGGAACAAACACTTGATGATGAACATTGAGCTGACATAAGACAAAGATTCATGTTTTAGAGTGTGTTTTACCCACAAAGTTTTTGTCAGAACTGTTTAAATAGACACTTCACATAAGACTACTAAATTAAATACTTCAATCATGACTATGTTTTATTCTAGCTGCTTTTATATCCGTTTTATGGATGCACTTCAATCATTTCCTATTGTACTCTAATGACATTTGTCATTATAAACATCCTTGTAATCACATCTAATAGGACAAATGCTGCAGTGATCAACTTGAAGCACTTGGTATCAATGCAGTTGTTAAATTAGAACTTATTTTTAAAAAATAGCGAGTTTTTCCCATTTTATCATATTTTATATGACAAAATCTGATTCATGCTTTTGGACACTCAAATTTTTGCGACTGCAGACTGTACTGTAAACATATTGAACTACAATAGTGAAAAGAGAGTAATCTTGCTTCTAGAGTCTTACATATTTTGTGCATAACTTTAGTTTTCAAATGAAGGTTATTGCACATTTAATGGTTAATCAGCTGTAGATTTTCAAAGTCAACGAACTTCAATGTTTTGGTGAGTGAAGTGGAGAGTCAAAAATAATATTGCTTTTGGTAGTCACAGTAGTAGAGTGACCAGAAAGTCCTGGTGATCCCTGATTCCTACCTACCGGTAATTCTCCCAATTGCAAGTCTTCTATCAGTGCCAGTGAATCTATAGTGCTTTATTACACATAAGTGTCACCACAGTATTTAAATGTTTACAGCAATCAGTTTCAGGCTCTGTTTTGTGCATATCAACATTTATAAATGAGACCACAGGTCATTTATTCTTTAACATGTTAAAACAGAAAGTTGGAAAATTCCACATTTTAGCTTTAACAAGACAAAACATTTTCAAATGCTTTATTTGAAGATATATTTTAAATATCACTATTAATTTAAAAAGTAACTCAGAGACAACGACTTCATTCTAAGAAAATATGGGTTTCTTATTTTTTCTATATGTTAAAGAACTTTTTTTTTTTAAATCTCTTTGATGCATGAAAGCGCTATTATATTAATGAGTAAAATGTTTGTTGTGTAACCTTTTTCTCCAAGGTAAGACTGACTTTGACTTAATTTTAAAAGTACCTTAGAAATTAGTTTTCAGTGACTTTCTCTCTGTAATAATGGTCTACATTTTTTTCTTATATAATTCTTTAATTATTTCATAAAAATTTTTTATGAACTTAATCTAAGTTATTAAATTCAATTTTTGTTTTTGATGAAGTGTGAGTCAGCACATCCACTTTATAATAAGTGCTTAAGTGCTATTAAAATGTCGAGCTCACCAGAGTCTGATCATTCCCACTGCTGTTTTTGCCACAAGCTGTCTGTCAAAAATCTATTAATTTGTCAAAGGTTATTGGCCTGTCATCGCGCAGCATTTTAATAAAGCTGTAGGGCTTTGATAAGATCTTCATTTAATTGACAGATACGATAAAGCCCCCCTTTATTTATTTCCTCGTTTTATTTATATCCCTCAGGAAAAGGGATGTTGTGCAGATTGATTTCAGTGTTAGAGATACATCCTTGCTTCCAGTGCTGTTGGAACTGTATGAAAAGCCGTGTATAAGTGATCTGATTTGAACTGCCCAGCAGGTTTTTAAAAAGAGGACAGCAGCCCATGGACCCTGAGGCTGTTCTCCCTTCATGCATGTTGTCTCTGGTATGCTAGTATTCTGAGCTGACACATCACCTTCCCATCAAAGAGGCACATCTGGCCCTCCTGGAGCTGTAGTCAAATGTCATCCGACCCCCTCCTCTGAAGGAAGGACGCCATCCCGGTGTTGTGTTAGCCCATCAGTCATCTCAATGCTTCTGCCGTGCCACTGCACACAAGGCCTTCCTACTGGAAACCTTATACTTCTTTAACTTTCCCACATTTTATCATGGTACAACTAGAAACCTTGATGTTTCCTTTTAGGGGGGGTTGTATGATAGACAGCAAAGATTTATGGCAACCAAGCAGTTTGCTGTTTTACTTTTTAATTTTCATTACTATTTTTTTATTTTTATAGTCCTGTTTTACTATGCATAATAAATAATATTATTTGTTTGAGCACCAGTGGTTTGCTAATACTAACCTCACAAATAGAGAAAATCTATGTTTTTCTTTCTAACTCTAACCTACGGAAGATCCTCGTCTGAACTAGGCATTAACGCCATGAACTCAGCTGTTCAGAAGTTTAGATCACTAAGTAGTGATTCAATGATTCCCTTGTTTTTCCCATCAACCACATTGGAGTTAAGTGTCAGATTCATCAGGTTTTTTGGGGGGTTTTTTCTGCTGTCTGTAAGAAATCACAAAGACAAATGTTTGTTCTCCTGCATGATAGATTTCTCAGGACAAAAAATACCTCTGTGCCCCCTTAATCCTCTTAATGTTTGATTCACCTTTACTTCCTGACTTTTCTGTTTTGTGCCTTTGCAGACCTGACTGAGACGATCTTAAACTGGCCATGACAGGTTAAGTAGGGCACGGGACAAAGCTCTCTGCAGGGCCGACCTGCTGCTAACTCACATTAGCACATACATCTGTTTGAGGAATTTTTCTTGCAGGCTGATAAGTCATGTTGTCTCTGACACTTTTCCCTGGACAGAAGCTCCACCCCACAAGATGAAAATGGACTCGGGGTCTAGAAAAAGAATTTCCAGCCAAACCGTTTGTTCTTTCTTTTTCTTATTGACTGTGGCATATTTACTTATTGAAATCTGCTTTTTGTAATTTATGATAATGTGACAAATTATGAAATCCCACGCACGTCTTTGGTCTTTCCTTTGGGCTGATCTTCTAATTTGATGCAGGGAGCTGGTTTCTTGTTTAGACATCTGTTGAATAAAACGTAATGTTCCGCATTTTTTATATTTTTATGCATTAAATGTGATTCAGGAACGCTGCCCAGAAAGCTGTTTGTGTAACCAGGAATTTGTCTCCTCAGAGTTGTCATGCCTGGAAGCACAAACTTTTTTCCGCCTTTCACTAAATGCCTCTCAATCAAGACTAACAGAGAAACTAATCAGATCGTCTGAATGTGGCTTTTCATTTGACTAATGTAAGCTGAAAATATAGAGTTATGCAACATTTTACTAAAATATTTTAAAACAGTTAAAGTCTGTACTTCACATGCCTTACTATCTTTCAAGCTAAGGTTTCCTTCATACAGTATCAACATCAAGCAACAATGTCAAAAATCAGTTAGGGTTCAGAGCCCTTGTGAAAGGTATAAACTCCCAAACTGGGTTGAAACCAATGCTTCTTCCTGGATAATGTGCACAGACTCATCATATGAGCTTGTTTGAAATAAATCCTTTATTCAGAGTTTTCCGAGAAACATTTTCACACAGGGATTTTGAAAGGTGACAAAAAACCCCTATTTAATACATTTACTGTCTGTGTAAATCAAAGCCTGTAGTAGATGTGTGAACGATTATGTTAATTATTTTGTTAAAATGATCAATTTAATGCATTCTCAATGAATTTTAAACACTGAGAAATATACAGAAATCTTGGCTGTGTTATAAATAGTTGTCTAAATAGTTTCTGACAACAGTGGTGACAAATCATATATTTTATGCTAAATGATTGAATCGGGAATATGCTGAAAGTTGAGAATGTGGAACGGTTGTCTTCTTTTCTGAAAAATTGAATTTCTTCAGTTTGTTTTTTCTGCTTCCAAGATTCTCTAATCTAAACATGCCCTCAACTTCCCTCTTTCACTTTATAATTTTTCCTGATATCTTGAAATTTACTGTACCTATGACACTTAAATGGATCCATGGCACAGGAAATAAAGCCCTTCCTTTTAGTAATTTTTTCTGACCACATCTGGAATTTCTCTTGGTGAGGATCAAATGTGAAGCAAATGACAGCATTTAAGAAAGAAATCAAAATAACCATAAAATAAGACATTTGTCAGTGTAGGGTCCTACCTGGTCATTCAGACATGTTTACATCAGTCACTGTCAGTAAAGGGTCTCAACCCTTACCAAAGTTTCTTTCTTCGCGTTACATCAAAGACAACCTCCAGTTCATGAAGCCAAGACTCTCAAGGACTCATATATGGTGTTAAAACATTACATAACTTTCAGCATATAAAAACTGCTTTTTACTGACATTTCTATCCTTAATTACCTCGATTGTTTGTCTTTATCTCAAAAGGTGGACTATTTTATTTTTTAAGTAGGAACAAATCTTCAGTTTAGCTGATCAATGTGCAAACAAAGGCAGCAGTAGTGCCACAGTTTAAGCAGTCAACTCACACTGCTGTATAGATCAGATCTTTATGCAACAGAAGACAATGAGTGACCTTTGTAGAGTATTGACTCAGACTCTGTGAGTTGGTGTTGAGGCATTGAGCTGACTGCTGGGAAGTTATCAACCACTTATTTTTCCCAAGGTAATGATAATTTGAATTAACAGTAAGGAAACTTTTCTTTTTAAGGATTTCAGAAGCAGATTTGGCTTGAAAATATTATTTATGACCACTTTTGCTGATTTTACCGATCAGTCCAGATGAAGTGGGAGTTTTTAACCTTCAAAACTGGACAGCATATAGCTTTTTTTTCGAAATACAAAAAACCATTCCCTTTTTTTAAAAAAAACAACAAAAAAAACAGGTAAAAGTAAAGGGTGTCAGTATCAATAGATATATTCTTTCCTAATATTATTCCCTGAATAGTATTATTAAAAGTTTGATCAATGCATTTTTTTAAAAAAGAAAATGTCTAAAAACAACAATCTTTCATTATTTTGAATATTTTATACATATACAATATAACTGAACTAAAAAAGAAAAAGTTTAATGTAATTTATTGTCACACAAAAAAAAATCCTCAGTTTTAAAGTGTATGTAAACATCTGGTTTCAAATGTGAGATTTTTTCATAATACATTACATTGAACAGTCTTTGTTAAGCCCTGTAGGCTTTACGTCCTTATGTGGTGAAACTTCCTACTTACATAGATCAACACCAAACTATCTTCAAGTCTTACATTTATTGCAACACAAATTCAAATTTAAATGTTTGCTGTTATTACTTTTATTGAAACAAATGGCATTTAATGCACCCTGACAGATGCCAGACCGCATAAACCTCTCTGGGATTTAAGATGCATATCTCAAACCACATCAATGGCCTCCTTATTCCATTTGTTCCCATCAGCTTGCACTCCAGGGTTTAAATAGGACTTTATAATGACATAACAGTGTTTCCGGCAGTTTAGAGAAATCCAATTCTAAGACACTTACTATTAATTTGACCAGAAGTGGAAATGATTCAGACGGTCACAAAAATACAGACATGTTTAACATTTTATGGGTTTTTTTTGTTTTTTTTGTTCTTGTTGTTTTGTGAAACATAAATGTTTGTGCAGGAGATTTTTCAGGGGTTCTTACTTTTTTTAAGAACTAAAGATTTATTTTTAGCTGGTGTTAACAACGGTGAGGTGGTGAAACATTGTGCTGCCAAGTGGCCCGGCACTGGAGAGCGACAGGCCGGATGACAGGCCGGGGCACGCAGTGGCTTCAGTGAGTCACCGATATGGGACAGCGATGACATGCCGTCACTTCAGCATCTGCTCTCCTGGTCTCTGGAGCTCCAAAGTTTAAGAGGAGGGATTATTTTGACTGTATTGGTGAAGCTAAGTGGGAAAGAGACAAGAGAGGGCAAAGGATGAGGAATATCAGAAAGTCCCATAGATAAAAAAAAAAAAAAAATGAGGTAATGGGAAATGTTTTGGAGAAAAAAAAAAATCAAGTTGACGCATTTGAAAGTGCGTGACTGTTGCTGAAGGTGACCAAAAACGTCATACTGTATGTTTACTTGAAAGGGGCAGAGCCCAGAGGACCGATGACATCAGCACATGAAAATAAATATAATAAGAAAAAAAAACTAGACATCACTTAACACCCATTTCACCCCACGGGTCACAATAGTTATAGGACTTGAAATACCTAATTATCTAATTAAAAGTCCAGTTTATAATATGTTGTAAAGCTAAAAAAAAAAACAATGTTGATTTTACGGCCTCTTTAAGAATAAGCACACTTTTGGCAATGCTGAATAACAATTATCCAAGTCACATTAACAAGTGAATGTTTTAAAAAAAAATCACAAAAGGACAGGTTGGGTAGAAAATCTAGAAAATCCTCCATAGTGGCAGAACTAAAACAACTTCTGTTGTTCTTCTATGCCAGAACAACTATGAAAATGTCATAATTTATTCAAATTAACCATGTCTTCATAGTTAGAAGTCAAGAACAATCAGTGGGAGATGAATTGGTATTTTTGGTTTTGTGCTAAATGATTTGCAAACATAATTAGACGAGTCATGAAGGAGCTGGCTCAGAGTCAGGCTTTCATGAATAAGCAGGAACTAAATTTGTTCAGAGGTATGACTCCTCATTACACTGAGACATGTTTCAATATCACCAAATTAGATTTGTTCATGTTGTTGTAAGCCACCTGAAATCCTCCAAGTGAAAAGATCTGAGAACCATAAAGACCATAATCCTTTCTGTATAGGTGTTTAATTCCCAAAACCAAATAAGCAATCCTGACCCATGGAAACACAGTTAGCATCAATAAGTCCAAGGTGACCTCAGATAGCAGTGGCATCTTGTGTTTAAAGAGGCCAAGTTAAGTCTTGGTTTCCACATGGTGTCCATTTCCTGTTTTCAGACCTGATGTTCTGAGCACTAATTGGTTACTGTCATTTTAAAGAGCTTATTATACATCCTTTGATGTGATGATTCACATCTCCCATAGTCAGAAGGTGATTTATTATTATTTAACAAGAGCCGGTGGCCCATTGGGAGCACCCCACCTCCCATCAGATCTCGCTCCCACACCCACTGAACAAAACACTCTAATGCGTATTTAGTTCTTTGTACTGAGGGTGCAAATATCATTTTAACTTATTAGAGCTGCTTTTAGTCAGAGTACATATATTCATCTCAAATTCTTTGCTTAGTGAAAATGAACATAAAGCTTTTGATGAGGTCTGTAATTTGCTATAAGCTAATTGGGATTTCTTCTGAGCTTAGAGATCTAAAAGATATTTGAACATTGTCATTACCTGCTCCGCTTATATGATAATGTGTATTCTATCCTGTTTTCTTCACATTTACTGTTTGTTCCAATGTGCTGTTTCCTGTGTATTTTAGAGGGGCAGTGTTATACAAAATAAACTTTCTTAAGATTTATATCGTTAAATTGTCATTCCCTCATCAAAAGCTTATCTTGAGTGTGACCTTGACTCATTTATGTATGTTTTAGGAATACAATGTGCCTCCTTTTTACCCAAATCCCCACCTTAGTGCTTGAGATTCCAGCCAAGATTCCACCCAACATATCCCCGTTGCCCCACTCAGCTCCACTAGACTAGTGGCAGCAGTAATTACAAAACTCCTGATAAAACTGCATGCCTACTGAACTTATGAACTACTCTAAGAGTGGCTGGATGACATGGAGAAGCATTGTTGTGATTATGTGCTGAATGGGGAGTGTTGGAAAGAGTAGGAGGTTCTTAAAGAAACAGAGCCCAACTTTAAGATGTCAGATACGCTATGACGCAAAGTCAAATTTATTTTAAGTTTCCATGTTCATCCATGTCACCCCTTCATTAAGAGTAGACAAAACATGTAAAGGTAGATATTCACTTTGATGTCCTTTCTGCAGTACAAGACTCACTGAAAAATTATATATGAAGGGGGAAACTAAAGGCTAAAAGCATCCATTGTTCTAAATTTAGGTAATCTGCAGGTGGTCTGGACCATCTTTGAACTTGCTCAGTCAATACATGACTGGCACTTGTGAGAACACAACAAAGGATTTCCTCATGAACTTATCTGCAACACCTTCTTAATGATTACAGGTCTGCCCACTCACCAAAGAAGAAAAAAATGAAATGTGATGATTTAATGATTTGACCAGTAACTGCTCTTCACAGCTAGCAAAGTGCTTAATTACCGGCCTTTTTTCCTCCTTTGACATTTACTTTCACCTTAAAGTCTTATCCAACAGGAACAACTTCTCCCAAAGCTCACAGCATTTCAGCATTTAGATAGTCAGGTCTGACAAGACTGTTCTCTCTTTTGCAAGCTGATGAGCTGGATCTTTCTCTCCCCTTATGAAAATTAGACATCTCAGTGTGGTTATTGTGGCTATCTCCTGGTTTTGATTTAACCTCCCTCCTTAATCTCCTTTCTATACATACCTGTTTTTGCTTAGGTACATTTTTCATTGTTGAAATATTTCTATCTAGATTATTCCTTGTTTAGAACCCATGCAATCCTAAATATCAAAATTTGCCTCGTTTCTTGAATGTTTCGGTGCTGATCTGGGCTCAGATAGTTGTTAATTGTTAGATCATTTCTAATGAGTGATAGCACAAGGATCCAGGATAAGACTTAAATGGTCAGAAGTAAAGTTGTGGAGACGAATGTTTTGTTGTTGCCACATTTTGTTGCTAGTGATTGATTAAGCAACGGAAAGGGAAAAAAAACATCCAAGGATGTGCACTGTACATCCAGAGCTATAATTGAAGAGTGAAGAATGAAGCTTGTCTTTGTTACATGGGAAGATGAAAGTCTCTTTTTTGAGGATCTATCATAACATGGAGCCAAAAGGTCACGAAGTGATTTCAGTTTTCTGCTATGAATCCCATTTTCGTGCCAAAGATAGACCGTCTGAAAGTGGTAAATCTGGAAGCCACTGTTTTGTTTTATTTTATTTTGTTTTGTTCGTTGATTTTGCAAAGTGTTATTTTTTGGAATATCACATAATGGACAAGGACATTTTTATGTCAGCACAGCAGCTTAAGGGAAGAGGGAATTATGGTGAGATATTAATCAACTTACTGTACTATTTTGGTCAAAAACTTTTTTACTTCTCTTAAATAATCCATCTGCTTTGTCAAATAGTCACTCCCAAAATACATTTCTCTGGAGAAGTATTCATACCTCTTGATCTATTCAACATTTTCTTGTTACAAATCTAAAAGTATTCTATAGTAACATCATGGACCAACACAAAGCAGTCCACAATGAATGAGGGAAAAAAATATAGGGATTTTGTGGAAAAGTTCAAAGGATATGAATACATTGTAAGATACTTTAAACCATGCATAAATCTTCATTAATATCTATATTAATGAAGATATTTTACCAGCACACCTTCAGGTTCCTGGCCAATTAGTTGGCATGTCTTTCCCTAGCAGAGGTTTAAAAATATCTATTAGTTTGTTTACACTTTGAATACTGGAATAACCTGCAGCGACCCATTGCTGAAACTCCATCAAAGATCAAAGCATCAGAATCTTCATACTATTCTCATTTTATGCTAAAAAATACTATTGTAAAAAAGAAATTACAGCTTCAGATGAGAATCTTGTTTTGCTACATGCTTTTTCACTACTGAAATTAAAGGAAGCAATACAGCAAGCAGGCTAAACTGAAAGGCAAACAAAAAGAGCTTTCATGAATTGTTCTTTCTAACAAAGCCCGAGGATTTGTAAATCTGGCACACAGTGATTTCCTGCTTGCTGCCATCCACCTGTCAGCTATTCTGACACCTAAACTGCTAATAACCCCAAATTTATCTCCTTCAGCGACTTTTGGACTGACTGCTCGTGTTCAGATGCGCAAGCAGTCCTTTTTTTCCCCTCCGTGACACCTTTTTGTTGACTCACCGACACACGCTGCTCTCCGACAGACAGATGTTTACATGAGAGACATGGGGGTACCTTCTGAATGAATATAGATGGAGCTGTCCATCTGTCTATCTGCTTCAGATCTCCTCTGGCACTGAATGCTAACGGGGACTAGCAGGCTACTGGGAAGTTTCTGAAAATGATATAAATTATCCTTTTTTAGGAATTAAAGGCAAAAGGATTGTAATCAGCCTTCAAGAACAATTTCAGGTACATTGCCCTTTCAGTATAAAATGGCAGCTGTGAGATGGCTGTCAAAGATATTAGTTGAAGATAAAGAAATGAGGAGTTTCATGCATACATGTAAAATAAGTGAAGTTTATTTATAAAGCACCTTTTAGTGTCACAAAGTCATAAAGCTTTGTACAAAATAAATTATGGGTAAGTTAAACCTACCACAATAAAACCATGACATGAGATCTTGGGAAATTGAAATAGTTTTAAGATTGTTTTTAAAAACCTCCAAAGAGTCAGCAAAACAAAGCTTCAGATGGGAAACTGATGATCCAGACTGGTAAAAAGAGCATTAGTCCAAACTTGATGACACAAAATCATGAGTAATATTCTCTAGAGCTCCTCGGGAGTCCATGTCTCATACTTCATCTTTTAAATAAAAAAAAAAATAAGAACAAGAAATAAATCTGGTGTGTGAGTCAAACTCTAATGAGGAGTCAAAACGTAACACCTAGATTTTTCACATTAGATTTAGTTTCTGGGCAAAAAGAAGGCTGATTTTGGATTATTGGGACCAGGAGTTATTTTTAAGGCCTGTCTGTTTTGTGTTTAAGAGCCATTGAGAGGTAAACACCAGACAGGTATAGACAGGTTCTCCAGCTGGTACAACTGGATATCATCTGCATGGACGTGATATGAAATGTCAGAAAAAGATCCAGCTTACAATAATTTATCAGATCATGAATTCTCTCCCAATGTGCAGTGGAGAACAGCAAAATGAAGAGTTGTGCTGGTCCTTATTTAGAGCAGTCGGCCATTAAGAATCTCCAATTATTATTATTATTATTATTATTATTATTATTATTATTATTATTATTATTATTACATTCTTACATAATGTTAAACTTTGACAAAGGCACAGTAGCTAATCTCAAGATTTCTTTATTACAGAACAAAACTTAATGCTCATTCTGGAAAGAAAAGTGATACAAGTTGGAATTTGACGTGGTCTACACCTACAGTAATATCTTCTTGATTATTCTAAGAAAGTGTCTTCACACTTGGTATTGAAGTGTATTTTGAGTGACAACTCAACTCGTTATCTCAAACATGTGTCAATGTGAAAAGCACCTACTGTCTTTCTCCAACGGCTGCAAATGTGTCGCGTTTTGACCAGGTTCTACTGGTCAGATCAATGTTTTTGATACAGAAAACACGTTTTAATTAATTCATAAAACATCTCCTTGAATAGAAAGCCATGACAAATACATATATCACTGCAGCAAAAAAAAAATAGCAATACAGGTTAATTTCAGATAGAAGAATACTGCACCAAAGCTGGTAAACTTTTGACTTGATGATGATGTCAACTTGGGGACAGATCAGGACAGCACTGAAAACAAATCTTGCATCACCAGATATTCCTCCCTCATGGTAAAGCAATTATTTGCCTGGAGTATGTTTACTGTTACAGCAACATTTCTTTGATGGCACAAGAAAGCCCACAACAAAACATGGATATGTATTCCCACAGCTAAATACAGCGCTGTGAAAAGCAGATGGTGATTTTAAATAATAATGACAAAAAAGCTGCTCAAATTAACCTGGCTTTATTTGAAAAAGTGATTGCCCCCTAAATCTAAGAACCACTTTTGCCATCGCTGGCAGAAGCAAATGTTGCTTATAAAGCAATCTTTTACATCTTTGAGGGGGATTTTTGTCTCCTTCTCAAGAGATTTTAAGCATGAATGACCTGTTTGACTGTTTGCACTTTGACCAGGCCACACCAAAGTGTTCATATACTTTAAATTAAGGTCCTGTTCAGCTCTTAAACCTAAGGTTCGCTCTCCTGGGAAGGTTTACCTCAGTTCAGTGTTTTCTCCATTTGTGGATAATGACTCATTTTGGTTCACAGGAGTCTCAAAGTCTTAGAAATGTCTTAGTAAGTTTTCGATTTCTAAAACTTTGCTTTGAACCAGATTTTTTAGATTGTGCCATGATGTGTTGCCTTTGAGAACTTTTAGCCTACCTCAAGTTGTCAGACGGGTTCTATTGAAAGAATTTCTTGATTCTACAGGGTTTGAAGTGATAAGGTCCGTGTGGGGCTGCAGGGTGGTGCAGTTGGAAACACTGCTGCCTTGCAACAAAAAGTTTCAGGATTCAAAGAGAAGTTATTTTGAATTGTTCACTCGGAGACCGCTTTTTGTACATGTTTATTGATAATCTAAAACATGTAAGTTTAATATGAAAAAGAAAAAAATGAGGAAATTTGTATCAGGTTATCCAAATTTCTGAAAAAACTAAGCCTTTTAGGGGAAGGAAAATATTTAATACATATTGGTAATGATCTAAAAGCCATTTTGACTACTAGTTTGAAACAGTGAGTAGATTTAAAATAAAATAGAAAATCGATAAACCAAGATATCACTGCTCTTTTTATAGTAAAAGTAGAATTAGATGAAAAATGAGACAGGTCTTTTATAGAAACCTGTGTTGAGTTTTAATCATAAAACTCCTCTTTTGAAATGTAAGAACATACTAAATCTGCTGCCTTAAACATCAAGAGTTAGTGGTAATAAATGTATACCTTGGGAATTCTCTTCAGGTTTGCAAGCTCTACTGCAGATTACACATTCCCTCTGAAGAGGACTGATGAAACTACTAAGTGTGCTGTGCTTTCATGGCTATTTTAGCTAGAGAAATAAAAGTACTTCTAGTAAATGCAAGAATGTAGGACTGGAGTTTGGGACGGTAGCAGACGGGAAGAAGAAGCACGTCTTGGGAAATAATTATCTCCACAAACCTCCCCTGCAGCCTCCTGTGGGAGATTTTGGCCCTGACGACGGCTGGTCTGCTATGCGGCTGTTTCTGAACCACAGGATTTGTTTTTCATCCTGTGAGCAAAGTTATTGACAAAGCATCATATTATTTAGAGCATTATTTTCCTGGAGCCCTTTAAACATAACATCTTTTGGAAAATTTGAAAAGAACTGCTTCTGATGATGTGGAATATTCTCCTGGGGCAAAGTATTTTATCCATTCTAAAATCAGAATACTCATATATTGTTGTTTTTTTTCCATCTGCTACTATTTTCTAATACTTCAGGGCATTATAATAGATCAGGGCTTCATAGCTTTTACAAAACATTGACTTGACTGATTGTGTTGAAGTACGGTGTTGGCAGCATCAGGCTGTGGGGGTATTTTTCTGTCAGAGGAACATGCTCACTTCACAAAATTGATGGCCTCCCACAGGAAGAACTTTATGTGGAAATATTAAAGGAGCAGTATTATGTAAAACTGACTTTTTTGTGCTTTACATAATATTAAATGTTATTCACCCTTCAGAGACATGCCTAGAATTCCTTTCATTTTGGCTTAAGGACAATAAAAAAGTGTGCAAAGTGTATCTCCAAATATATTCTGCCATTTAGGAAATTTTTCTTGGTAATCATAACAGACCCGAAACAGTAAACTTTCATCATAATTTCATTTTAGACAGTAAGAAAAATAATAATAATAAAAGAAATATTTATTCAAAGTATAGCAAACTTTTGGTTTCAACTGTTTTTTAGAAAAAGAAACTGTTTGTATTTTCTGAAGTTCTAGCACAAAAAACCTCTCAGGTTAGTGTCAAAGACAACATCAGCATGTTAGCAATCTAATGTCTGTGTATTAATCTCAGTATTCACAGTAAAACTAGCTACCTGAACAGCAGCCAGAACACAATGAAAGTAAAGGACTACTGTGGATCTGGTAAAAGACACGGGGTTGCTGATTTTTCGCGGCTCCATCAGGGGAGCAGGGAAGCTGTGTGGTGAGGTCTTTGTGCTGGTGCTTCATCTTTAGTTTGACAGGAACCCCTGCTTCCACTGGCGCCTGAGAGAGAGATGATGACCTCATTCTCTGGTGCATTGTGATCTTTTAGAAACCAATGACGTCATCTCAGATGCTGGCCATCACGCAAGAGCAAAAAAACAAGAAAAAGGAAGATAAAAAAGAAGAATTATTCTGATGTTATGGCATCATAAAGACTAATAGATTATTTTTATAAACAGGTGACAAAAATAGCCAAAGAACAAAACCCTTTGTAGATGAAGTTTTGACAGAGCTTGAGAGTCTGACAGATAATAAAGCAGGTAAACAAAAAAAATGGTATTGAAAAGCAAGTGATACCAACATGAGTCATGGAGGTGACTTTGAATGAATGTAATAATAAATTGCGAATTGAATGAGAATATTAATAAAAAACTCAAGGCTCCTTTTCCTTGATTGCGTTTTGCTTTGAAGAGAAACAATCACAAAAAACAAAATCCTTGGAGACCTGACTGAGGTTTTCAAGCACCTCTCCTCCACAACTTCTCAAAACACATTTTATTCAGACTTTTGACTGAGGTCAGTGAAGTCAAGTGAAATAGGAATGAATATTCATGCAAAAATTGCACATTTTAAACAGGTTGTCATTAATGAAATCATGAGATTACAATAGTTTCATCTGAGCTGCAGACTGATATGAATTTTTAAAAACATGAGACATCGTCTGCAGTCATTTACAGGTTCTGCTCATGTAAACTGAGATCTTTTGCAAGTATAAATGTAGAAACTACTTCAGTGGCATTACCATTACATTTTGTGATGCTTGTCACTTATGCTAACCACAGAGCAAAAACAATTGATCACTTCAAAAGATTACAACATTGTTTGGCTGCCCAGCAGTAATGTAAAAGGCTCATGGTTCAGAACCAAGTATGATCTTGCATGTCGTCTTGCATATGCACAGTATGTGTCTGTTTACGAGTCTATGTGTTGAAGATGGACAGCATGATGACAGTAACATGTACGTGATTTTCCTGGAGTCACATTCTAGCTTCATTAGCTTTGATGTGTGGTGTGCTGCAGAGGCAATAACTCATCCTCATCTTCCTCAGAGGCGGCCCTGCTCTTCCACCACATTTATTAGAAAGACCCCACCCAACGAGCAAAGGACCAGTTAAACATGTGAAAGCATTTTGCTTTTAGCTGAAACTGACGGTACAAGCAAATTGTGGCCAATTGTGGATGATGCTTTAGAAGCAGACCGTCTCTTACAGCGCAAGCCTCTGTTTCAGAACCGTTTTTCTCAACCGCATTTAGAAATTCAGCTTAAAACAGCATAGAAAGAGTAAAAATAGCAATACTTTGATCTTCCCTAAGACACATGCTGTGCCAAGGAGTACTCAAAAGGCTAAAAACCTGGAGAGTTGGGAGTCTGATTGCTGTGTGGGAAGTAGTTGGGTTCAAAACAGCTGCAGAGAAATGCTCTTTCATCTCTCAAACAACATCATCACTACCTTAAGATTCATCCAGACCAAAAAAGATAAATCAAAGGTCCCACATGAATGCAGATTACAGATCAAAAAGCGAAGCAGGAGCAGCAAAATCTTTATTAAAAACAAAGTTAAAAGAAAAAAACAGCCGACAGGTGTTGAACTTTGGTTATTTGCTCAATTGCTAGGAAGTCTGGATGCAGTAAGACAGTCACTTTTCTCAGGATATCTGCAGTCATGTGTCTGCAGGGTTGTCCGCAGCGTCTTCTGTGGCCTCGGCTTTAGAGGTATCTGCAGGCTCCAGGTTGAAGTAGCTGATGTGCTGAAATTTCAGCACCTCGTTTCCCCAGCTGGTCCACCCGGGCTGAAGACTCCGCGCAAACAGCTCCAAACACTTGGCTTCAGCTCCAACATACAACTTCAGCACCTCTGTGAAAAATTAAGACAAAGAAACAATGATACCGTGATTGTTAGACACAATGTGTGGCCAAACACACAACAGCTCATCTTCCTTGCATTTCAATAACGTAGGATGACACACTGCCTTCTGTTAGCTCCAGGAACACCTTCTACTATAGTGCAGAGTACAGTTGTGCTGAGAATAATAGTAGTGTATTAAAAGCAAAGCATCCTTAAAATAGGATTTTTATGCAAAACACACTGGGAATGCTGCACAGAATAATCAAATCTGGGTTTCCCATTGCTCCTCTGCATGGATCTTTTGTATAAAAGCTCTTCACTTGTTACTTTGTAATAGGCTGAAGACAGAAGTGGCAGCTGCAGAACTCCTTCATACCGCTGAACAGTTTTTTCCTCCTTGTGAGGAGTCTGCCAGTGACCTTGGCTTTATAAGTGCTCGTATTCCAGGAGAGGAACACCTGACAGATACGTTTCACTTCCCTTGCTCTGCTACTCTGACACTGCTTCAGCCGACACTCAGGGAGTTAATGAGCTCAAAAGTCTGCTCCCAGAACCCATCTAAGCTATATGTGCTGAATAACCTTACTTCTTTTCCCCTCTCTGTGTCCGTCAGAGAGACAAAGCCCCGGTGTGGAAAGGCCAAACATGCAGCTCAGTGACTAACTTGTCCTTAACTCATGACTCAGCTCTCAAGTTGAAAAGAGAGAAAAAGTTTCACTATGATAAATCTTGAAATGGGACGGCACATCTGGATGACAACACAAGCGAAAAGAAAAAAAGAAAGAGGTCTTTTCTTTCTGAACAAGTTACAAAGTCTTAGTTAATCCATTTTGTTGAGATTTTTTCTATCTCTCTTCAAGATTAAGTAAGTAAAATTTACTTATTTTTAAAGTTGTGGAACATGATTAAAATCTAAATATCTCTGAATAAAATACAAGAATTAACATTTCAGTGCGCTCATCCAGAACAACATTGCTCTATTGGGCCCTCCTCCTGTACGTCCTCTTGGCCTAAATCCAGTTGAAAATGTTTTGGATGGATGGCAGAGGAGGTTTGCAAAAATGCTGCATTTTGTGAAGCCATCTTCATGGAGCATCGTCTCCACTGGCCTACTGGAGAAGAGATTTACAGTATATGGCCAGGGGGACTACTTTTTCTTCTTTTGACACATCAACGTTTCTGTGTTTTCTGGGATGTGATCTTAAAGCTTTGATCAGTTGACGAACATCGTGTTGACATTTTCTCCATTCTCATTGTTTTGTCTCTTGCCTTCATTTCTTGTTTATGTACATTTTCCATTGAGTTTATCATTAAAACCAACAAAATTTAGTTATGTTTCTTTGTGCTGCTAAAACAGCTCTGTTGCCTGACTCCTCAAGAGCTTTGAAGAGTTTCTGTGGTATTCATACTAATGTTTTAGGTCTAGTAAAATGCAACACTTATACATTAGTTTTGGTTTAGATGAACTGACCTTAAAATTATATTCTTAAAAGTTTTCATTCATGAAAACCATGCATAGGTGGACAGATTCTTACTCCACAGCAACTACAAATGATATTGACCATCATCTGGGAGGGTAACACTAGATAAAAAACAGCTGGAATTACAAGACAAGTTTATTTTACCTTCATGCACAGTGAGGATGCTGTCATCAATGACTGCGCCAGAGGGGATTTTGTTGAAATCAACTATTTCTTTATACATTTGTTTCTCCATAGATGAATAAGTTCAAATTAAAGGTTTGGCTTTTATTTAAAAAAATTGTGTGATATTATGAAGCTACAATAAACATTAATATATTTCTATGAGTTTTATATATTTACCAGGAAAAAATAAGCAAATCAGAAAGAATTTAAACATCAAAATTGTGCTTATTTTTTTTCTTTCTTATGTCTGAGCTGAACTCTTTAGTTTATAGGATTCTTCGGTCATATCAGTAAAATATCTGAGACACACCCACAACCAGCAGAGCCTTTTTGCAACAAAAATGCATAAAATAAAGGAAAAATCCCCCAAAATAAAAAAAAACTGCTTTCAGTTTCCAGTGCTGCTTAATCACTCGATATCATTCAGTGAAGCTTAATTAAGGTGCATTTTTTCTTCATTGCCTAACGAAAAGCTTCCAGGTCAGCAATAGCGGATCAACTGGAACAAACAAACCAGTTGTGAATGAAACCTGCTGAGACCCACTGACACAAACAAAGACTCACACATGGAAACCGAGCGCAATCTTTTTCCTAATCTGTTGAATCTCTATGGTGTCCCAGCTCCAGGGAGGCATCATTATGATTTAAATCAATGTATTTTAATAATCTCCCTCCAGCTCTATGGGAGGGGAGCTTTTCTGTGCTGCTGAAAGGGCACCAGCAAACAGCAGCCATGTTTCACCCTCCATACTGCACCATAAATTGCATTCCCCTGAGAGGGAATGAGCTGACGTCAAGCCTTCCTTATTCTTAGTTCCTGCATATGCTTTGCCAAGCTCTTACGCTCAGTAGCAAGATGCATACTGGAGGTGGAGCAATCGAGACAAATCTAACGTGTGTGATGTAAAAGTTTACTTTTTGACAAGTCAGATCTGTCACGGTTTCCATTATATGTAAATTTAGAAAATATATACAACTAGTATATTGTCTTCTCTAGTCTACAACAATAACATTCAAAAAGAAGCTCATGTTTTGACTATATTTAGTCTATATATGGTTCTATTTAGTGAGTTTTGTTTCCTTGGTCCCTAATTTCCAATGTAGGTACTGTCCTTAGTAATAAAACACAATCAGCACCAGAGTTGGAGCGAGTGGTGTGAAGGGAAGTCGTCCTGCATTTAGATTTTATCAATGCTGCAGCGTTGCCCTCTAGTGGCGCAGAAAGCACACCACACTTTGAGAACTTACCTGACAGTGATGGCTTCTGGGAGTGCAAGGCTGAGGGGACGCTCACAATCAACCGTTTATCTTCAACTGGAACGTTTGCAGTTTGTAAAGGGCTGAAACAAAAAAAAACATAAGTACAGTAAGTATCACCTGGATTTACCTCATCTAAAACTTTTAATTTAAAAACACAAAAGATGACTTGCAAAAGCCCTATTGAATCTCTGAATGCACAATCCTCATAGTGGCTCATGTTATGCTACAAACATAACACCATAAACATGTGTTACGTTAACAGGTCTTATGCTTATCTGTGGAATAACTTTTTCTGCTTGCCACGCTGAAGGTCAACTGCCAAAGCTGGTTTCTGCAGCAGCAAGACATAAAGTAACGTCTGTTCTCATGGTAACTTGCCTCTCTGTCTTGCAAATATTTTGCACTTCTCTTGTCCTTGAATATCTGAAGACTTGTACTGACTTTGTGTGTCTCTCTGGCTTTTTTCTCATCTTGTATAAGCTTCTCTACTGAACCTGTTTTTCACCTTAACAATGCTTGGATAATTTTATTTTTCCACCATATCTTTGAGCAGCACAACAATTTTAAACACACAGCCATACCTACGATGAAATGGTTGAAATTAAAGCATTTTCATATGTAAAAATCATCTAGTCAAAGTCCAGATGTAAATCTAATTGAGAATTTGTGGCAAGACTTGAAAATTGATGTTCTCAAATGTCTTTTATTCAGTTTTGCAAAGCTGGTGGAGATGCACCAAAAAACACATGCACACTTGAATTACAATAAAAAGTGGTTCTAAAACCCAAGACGGTGGAATACAAATGTTGGATACACTTTTCAGATTTAGATTTGTACCCAAAATGCAGGGTACTGTATGAAGGTCAGTCGCACCTTGTGTGGTCGTTGGCAGGACGATACCGACCCAGCACCAGCACTTCATATGGCTTCTTGTGTGGTGAATCTAGAGGAAACACAAACTCCCCCGATGTGGTGACCTGAAGGATGAAAAGTTAGTTAGGATAACCTCCATCTGTGAAACTTACCATAAATCATTTAGCTCTAGATGTCCGCTACCTTGACCCAGAACCATTCAGCAACAACTTCTACACCCCAGTGTGGGTACAGATCGTCACGGACAAATCGGAGGTGGCTGGGCCTGTTCGTTACCCAGGTGACCACCAAGCAGCCTGGAGATCCCAGGAGGGGAACGGGAAGGCGTTTCAGCTGGGATGAAGGCAGAGAGCTGTATCTTCATGGAAAAAATGTATGAAGTCAAACATCTGAATGTTCACCAAAGTTGAACAGTTGAATGTGTATGTAAATGTATTCTGCTTGTTTACAGACAGGGATAGTCAGGGGTAAGCATAAATATTTTTATGCTGCCTCCTACTCCTCACTTTTGAACTTCTTCTCACTTGTCTAAGCTTTTCAAATTGTCCACCACAATGCCTTGATGAAACGTGTGAAAGCCAAATAACCTGCGACTTCTTTTCACAGACTTGTTTTCCCACGGTGGATCAATAACGATGACATCAAATCTCCTCCCACCTATTTGGGAGAGAAGTGGCACAGAAATGTAATATTGTTTCTGGCAGAATTTCTGATAGAATTAAACATTACGCTGGAAAAAAAAGCTTTCCTAAAACCATTTAAGTCACTAACATGTTTTCCAGATGGCTTTAATAAAATTGATAATATTCCAGATTTAACTTTTTTTTTCATTATACTCACATTGTACCAGTGGTTGTATTCTTGTGAAATCAGAGAGGAGGAAGGCAGTGTTAGGAGGTATTATATACTCCTCTCCCATCAGTGGAACCACTGCTGCCCAGGCCTGGCTGTTCTCCGTCACCTGGGCGAACAGGTCGACATGTAAAGCACCGCCTTCCTCTGTCAGAAGTGACTGTGTCCACTCCTGCTCTTCATCGGCCACCAGAGGGAGCTCTTTAGCTATCTCGCAGAGTGCTGCCAGTCTGCAGTCCTGGGAGGGAAGAGGATCTTGGGAAGTTTCTGTCTCTCCACTCAGGTATCCAAGTGACTGGGCAGAGTCCACTAAGGACTTGGTTCCCTCCAGAATGACGCTCCTGATCTGTTTCCACAGATATATAGACGTATCATGTTTTCTGAATAACATACACCTTTTTTGACATGATTCTATTAGCTGCTACATCCTATTAGACTCTTATAAAGGACTAATATAAGAGTCTAATATTAGACTCTTATATTAGACTCTTATATAAGAGTCTAATATAACTCTTATATAAGAGGACTCTTATTTAAAGTCCTCTTATTTAGAGGACTCTAAATAAGAGGAATTTAGAGTCCTCTTATAAAGGACTCTAAATTCAAAAACAATAATGTTGTTACAATTATCTCTGAAGAAACTCAGTGAAGAAACTTAATCTCTGATGTCATTAAAAACACAGCACCTTGCAAATAAACTTATTCTTCATGTGTTTTTGGAATTTTAGTAGTAGTGCATAATATTTTAACTGTATGTAGAGGATAAATGGTGCATAAAAAATACCATCCTGAACACCGAAAAATGCATCAACAAGTTGAGAAGAAGCTTCGAGAAGTTTTGCATAGTCTTTGACTTGATATTGAGTCAAAATGTATTCACCTTTTCATGGAAAGCCTTTGCATCAATTTCTCCTTGGTTGAGCTCATCGTGTTTTCGTTTCCGTTTCTGCAATCCACAACATTTTATTAAATACTGATTACAGAACTACTTAACATTTTTAAAACGTGCATATTAAATGGCATCAACCCAAGAACAAGCCTCGACACATTTTGTTTACACTCAAAGCCTGCAGCTTCAACAGCCTACCTTTGCGGATTTCTCTGTTTTCTGCGTTATATCAGTGTGTCCTCCATCAACTCTCCCACTCATGTTATAATGACTCTTTAATATGAGAAAGCATTGTCTTTTAAAATTGCACTTGACATGAGACTTCTGAAGCCCTGTCCATGTGATGCACCTCGTGTAGCCTCGGTCAATGAGCGACTGGGAGTCCAAAACCCAGCCTGAGCTGCTCTGTAGCACCACCGACATCACGGAGGTGGAAGGTCTGACCCCGGGGCGGATCGTTAAAGAACTAGTTATTTGCTTGTTTAGTCTTGTGGAGCCACACCTTGTCAATATCAGGGATGTGTGTGAGGAAATTAGATTTCCCTGTAAACGATACTGAAAGGAAAGCGTAAGAACGTACTACGCTCCTAACAGGAAGTGAATCGTGTTGACGACATATGTGTTGGTGGTAACCGAATCGACTCAATGTGACGGCTCTTTTAAATGAACGAAAAAAGGTAACTCCAGATTTTGAAAGGCAAATAAAAAAGGCTGCTAAAATAGTCCAACTTACTCATTCTATGAGAAGAAACTTTAAACTTTTTCATATTCTTTAAATGAAAACAGGTTCACTTGACTTGTTAGGAGGGTACAATTAGAAGCCGAAAGAGCCCAATCTTTTCTGTGAGTGAAACTAAGCAATCAGGATCCGGAAAAATAACCGGAAGACCCACCAGGAGCTCGAGCACATCAACGCTTTTTCTCTCCCTACGCTCGTGTAGCAACACCGCGCACGAGCAAAATTTATGCTTTTCATACTCTCTGGCAAAGAATATCCGAAGCAACTAAACATTACAAAGACAAGACACAGAAGACGGTTTATTTAACGTAGGAACATGTTACAAGGTGATTCGAAACGTTTTCTGCAGCAAAGTTGTCGATAATCTCGGAGAAAGTTTAACGGGGTGCACCGTTCCTCTGGGCTGCTGCAGGAAGACCTGAGCAATATGATTAATGTGTACAACTACCTACCCAACTACCAGCAGGGTTTGAAGAAGATTCAGAAACTCGGTTTGGAACTAGAAGACTTTCTTCTACATGTATACAGGGTAAGTTGTGCTTCTCTGCTCTGTTTTGGGGTTGTATAAAGGGTCACTGAAGCCTCCAAATACAAGTCGGTTTCTTTTTGTTCTTAGTATCTATTTTTTAAGATACGTTTTTAAGTTTCTGTAGGTTTAAAGGAGTGGCTACATATCACTCTATAAGGTACAATTGACTTAAAATAAAGTATAGAGGAAAATATTTAGTAAAATAAAAAGAAGTGGTATTTGGAAAACTTCAAATATATTTGACAAACTTAAAAGGAAAAGTGACTCAAATTACCCACCTTGTATGATATTTCAGACAAGAATTAATTAGACTTTCTGGTTTTGAAACATTTCTTAAATGTTTATTTCCATCTTGTTGCTGTTTGCTTATGAGTAAAAGAGCAGTTGTGGAATTTGGTCATGTGACAGTGATGGTGATGTATAGTTTTGAACCCCTATGAACAACCCCATAGGGGTTGCCTTTGCTCCTGATAATGGTCAGAGGTGGCAACATGGAACAAAATGTCCGTTTGCTCCAGGACAGTTGTGGTTACAATGTCGCTTACCACTATCAGCGTGTGAATGACTGAAAGTAGTGGAAAGTGCTTTGGAGTCCTCTGACTTGATAAAGTGCAATGCAAATGCTATTTTATATTGCAATAGATTTATGTTTATTGGACTGTTTTTTGTCAACTGGTTAACAATTAAAAATAAATATTTAAATATATTTTATTAAAACTGGGCTGCACAGTGGTAGCTGTTGCCTTGCAGCGTGAAGGTCATGGGCCGGGGGTCTTGTTCTCCCTGTGCATGTGTAGGTTGTATATCTTCCCACAGTCTCAGAAGTTTATCAATCTCCAAAACATTTACAAGGAAAAGGCCCTGCAGGACGCAGCAGCAGTTGAACTTTTAGTTCTGTCTCTGTATTGCCCCGCCTCTTGCCCGTTGACTGCTGGAGATAGGCATCGGCCTCCCTCGTAAACCTGCAAGAGTGAGCGTGTTAGACATTTATAAAAACGAAACCTGGCCATATTATTCCCACTGTAGATACAAAGAAAAGGAAATAAAAAGCTCTGGTTAATCAAAATACATTCAATAGATTAGCCCTGCAGTGTGTTGATGTTAAGTCAAGCAGAAAGGACTGAGCTTTTCAAATGTTGATGTTAGAAGTATTTTTTTAGCTACAAATGATAAAGCATACACTAGAGTAATGCTATTTTGTTGAATTTTAGGCAATAAAAGGTTCTTTTTTGAGACAAGTTATTTGCATTTTTTAATGTGTAGCATTGTATAAAAAGGCTCAAGTGGTTAAATGAAAAATCTGTTGAATGTGCAATATTTTAAATCTGATTAATCATCAGTACGTATAATTGATTATTAAAATGATAGTTAGTTGCAGCCCAAAAAGGGATTATTGTGCAAAACTATTTATTAAGTCTGTATTAAACTGAACACATGTATGTAGAAATGTTTTCTTCTGGAATTGTATTAGAAAATCAATGGTAGCACAGTTTTCCTAAATGTATTTACGTTCCCTGGGTTTTCCTTGTTTATAACCCACTTACTTTGTTTGTAAAATGTGATGAACAGATGTTTGTTGGTTAGAAATAATTGCATGTTTCATCTTAAATAAAGCTGAAATATAAATTTTCTTTCTGCCCACAGGAATTTGGTCTTCCTCCATGGCAAAAATTTCGTTTGGTAACAACAGACAGGACAGTTGTTGATCATGTCAAATTTAGTGAGTAAATCCTTGCTGAAAAGTGAAGACTGATGAACATGATGCAAAAAATAAAATACTGATTGTAAAAACATAAATCTGATCTTTGTCTCCTTGTAGAGGAGCTTCAGGATAACAGCACCCTCTACTTGTTGCAAAGCGAGGACCAAGACCTTCCAGTGGCAGCTGAGGAGGTCATCAACTTTGTTCCTCATTACAACACGCTAATCGAGAGCGGAACACATGAGTACTTTGCCGAGGGCCAGAAATCACTGTGTGAGTTTCTATGTTGTAAATGCCAGAATTTAAGATGACGCGACCATAACCTTCCTCATTTCTGTGTGTCTTGTTTTTTTATGTTGATGTCTTCTATTCCTCCAGCCTGCTCTCTCGCTGAGCTGGTGGACAACTCTCTTTCGGCTACAGCTAAGAACACAGGAGTCAGGACGATAGAGATCCGGCTGGTTGGTTCTTTATATGCAGACTTGATTTAACCCTAACTTTTGTGTTCAGTTGTGTTATAATGTTAGGACTGGAGTGAATTAATGTGTGTGTTTTTGCCAGCTTTTTGACAAAACATTTGGGAAGCCTGCTGTTGTGGTGTTGGACAATGGATGCGGGATGACCTCCAAGCAGCTCAATAACTGGGCTGTTTACAGACTCTCTAAGTTCACAAGGGAAAACAGCACATTTGAAAGGTTTGTTGTAGACTTCCCAGTGAGTGTGTCCACTGTAATAGCTTTTTGTACAAAAACATAATTCTGTCACATTACCTGTCTTGTTTCTTGGAAATCTTTTTGGGGATCTAGTGAAAGAGAAGATTACACTCGTCCCGATCCTGTACCTCGCAGTCTCAACAGTGATATATCGTACTTTGGAGTTGGGGGCAAACAAGCAGCATTCCACATTGGAAACTCAGTCAGAGTGAGTGTGTTTATGAAACCATTTAAAATGTGTTGTTTTGTTACAAAGATTATTGTGATGACTTTGCAGGACATGAATAAACATTATTCTTACACCTTTGAAAACAATGTCAGACAGAATGGGAGAACAGAATTAAGCAGAAAAGTGCTCTGTGGGTGAAACTTACACTACTGTGGGATTTCGTCCCTCTGATGCAAAGTGGCATGAGGAAACATCTTGTCCAGAGAGCATTGCTGATTTATGATGATTTCAATTGGAGAAATGTTCCCTGATTACAAAAATTTGGCTGATCTGACACCTTTGATCCAGTCTCCACTGGGGCAGCAGAGTACTGGTTGAGCAAATAAATCAATAGCAAAACTATGAGGCATTTGATTAAGCACAAGCGGTTGAGTATAATTTAAGTTCAATTACTTAATTTCATTGTTAATATGTAGTTATTGGGGCCAACATAGTTTTTAGTATATTATTAAAGAGGGACCAGGTTAAAACCGCCGTTGAACAAAAATAACACAATAGCCAAAAAATGTTTTTGAACAAATATTTTTGAACAAATAATTTTTTAAATGTAAAAAAAAAATAAAATAAAAATCTATGTATCTGTGTAATGAACCATAGCATTTTGTAACTATCAGATGATCACCAAATCAAGAAACTCTCCAGATGTTCATGAGCTGGTTCTATCAAAGGATGAATTTGAGAAAAAAGAGAAGAATAAAGAGGATGTTTACCAAGGGACCATCTTAAACAGGAAGGTGAGAGATTTTAATGAAAGTGTTTGGTGAATTCACTGATAAGGAAAGCTGCACATCTCATTTTACCCTCTTGCGGCAGCCTGGTGACTTCTCGCGCATAACACACAAGGAGTCCTACCTTCAAGACATCATCAGGGAGGAAACCAGGAAGGAAAGCTTCACTGCTGTTGTTATAACAGGAGTCTGTCCTGATCACATCAACTATCTAAAAGATGATTTTGACGAGTGGACCAGACAGCTAGCGTGAGCTTGCTCACTCATATTAAATAGAGTATGAAACCCATGCCTGTCAGAAGCATGGGACATAATAGTGCTTTTTTTTCAGGCACATTTATCATTATTACATTCATGGAGTCAACGGAAACCACAAAATGGACCAGTCTCAAAAATCAGATGTCAGTCCAAATATTGATATTCTGGTGAGTTTGATTGACTATTACTGTAATTGTTTTCTTTTTGTTTTAGGTCTTTGTATTGTGCATCCAAAGACTTTTTTTATTTTTACCACTGATCACATTTTTCACATTTAATTATTTCATAATGTATCAAATTAAGTCACAGGCTTTGTTCAATATTTTTTTAATAAGCGGAGAGCCACAGGGCTCCATTTTGGTCCTCTTCTTTTCTTCTTACCTCAAGTTGTCCTTGGAACATCTGTCTTTTAAGTATTTTTGTTTAATTTCTCCCTGCAGATCCTGTCAACCTCAATAAGGTTGGATAAACAGTCGTTTTAAATTTTTTTTTCTGAAGTGTTTAGTTGGATTTATGTTTATTTTTTGTGTGAAGATAGAGCTATGTATAAGAGAAAGCTGTAAGAATTTTTTTTAAACAACAGTGCTAGAGAGGTTTGGACTGGGATGAGATAGATCACAGGACTGAAGAGGAAAGCTAACGGCCCTGATGGGGGGATCTCAAATGAGCTAATGAGTTGAACCAGTTTTTTAACCGGATTGACAGGTTAAAAAACCGTCAACCCGGGCTGCACGGGTGAATGCGGCCCAAGACCCTCTACAGTTTGCATACCAGCCCACTTTGGAGTGGATGATGCAATTAAATACCTGCTGCAGAGAAAGCTCAGGTCTTTAACATCTGCAATAGGATCCTCTTCATGTTCTATCAGTCATCAGTGGCTAGTTCCATCTTCAATGCAGTGATGTGCTGGGCGCTACAATGAAGGTGAAAGACTTAAAAAGGCTTAACAAATTGATAAGAAAGGCTGAGTCAGTTCAAGCTGGAAGAGGTGATGAGAGACAGAATGCGGAAGATCAAAATCTCCCCCCTTTATGGGATCAATAAAGTACTATTATTATTGTTAATATTAAACTCTGGCTGAGCCTCTCAAGGACATTAATAGACTGTTTGGTTTAGATACCAAACAAAGTATAAATATTACAAACATGTTGTGAAATAAATGTCTCACTCATGGTAAGAGGTGATCATCCCATCCAGAATTATAGATTTAAATTAGATACAAAAAAACAAAAAACAGTTTAGTAGCCATTTACATTGCTTTTTGGCAAAAAAAACAAAAAACCTTTACTTTATCTCAGCTTGTGACTTTATTTCAAATGATTTTTTAAAATTGTTTTTGGCAGGTAACTTTGCGGGAGAAACCGCCTAAAGGTTTGCATCAGAAGAATCTTAGAGAAGTGCAGGAAGACTTGCAGACCCTGTACATAAACTCAGCTGTAGACACATTTGAGTTCAAGGCCACCACTTCCGAAGGCGGCTTCTTGGACGGAATCCTGAGATATCATCCATTTCTTTACGACAAGGAGACCTACCCCAAAGATCTGAATGCTCTTCAAGGTATTCAGATCTCATGCAGTTTATGAAAAGATTTCTTGTAGCTTGATCTGTGAAGTGGATGTGCTTCTGCTTTTTTAGCACCTGTTGAGGAAGATGATGATGAGAATCAGTCTGGAACCATGAATCGGGCCAGAGGGAAGCGGGACATTTTTGAGTGTTTCTGGAATGGACGACTCATCCCTTACACCACAATTTCCGAGTAAATACATTCATATGAATGGGTTGTACATTTACTTTTTGTTTTGGTATACTTCAAATGTTTTTCAAAATTAACTGAGACATATGCAGCAGTTTTTCTTGTGTATTTTATTATAGAGTCTTATTCTGAATTTCTGTTTTCCTCTTTCTCATTCTTGGTAATCGTTCTATCAGTTAGCATAGCTTATTTAACCATTCTTTAGACACCAGAATTTCTTTTATTCACCTGCATACAAATGTTTATAACTCACATTAATTTGATAAATCAGTATCAAATTAATACAAGGGCGGGCATTTATTGTATTGTTTATCATTTAATGTTCTACATTTCTTAGTATGATAAGAGTTCAGATTTATTGTTGTCATAGTAAATTACAATTAATAATGTTTGAAACTCCACAAAAATGTCCATATTGTTGAGATTATTTTTCTATTTTCTCCACCGTTTGTTCAATGAAAGTATCAATAAACATTAATACATTTACAATATGATTAAATGAAGCTACTGTGCACAGGTTAGTGATACAAATGACACTTTATGTGACTCGTGTCCTAAAGAAGAGTTTTGACAAATGTTTTTCAAGAGCAACATTTGTATTTGTGGGGTTATGACTGCTGTGTCATGCAGCGATATATAAAAACAAAATTAGTAAATAGTTTTTATTGTTATCACAATAATATCACACCTTCAAGCTCAACCCCCAATCTTGGAAAAGTCTAGAATTGTCCCCCCCAAAAAAATTATGAAAGAAATCTTTGTATTTAAACAAATAATATGAAAAGACGAAAGAAACAGAGAACAAAATAAATCCGCCATTTTCAAAGAAAAAAAATAAAAATAAATTTTTAAGTCCGCACCCGCCAATGATTTGGAACAACTTGTTACAGACTGCAAAGGCTCCATCAGTGCCGCTGAAATGCTGTGGCTCTGCAGCACAAACTGAAAACCCTCCAGTAAGTAAGTACTTGCAGCAAAAGACATGCAACACCTTTTCTTTACATTCACTGCTTAATAGAAAGAAACACGTTAACAATAAAAATCAGACTGTAGTTCATTATTTTATTACTTCGATAAACTGATAAATGATAAACTGCCACATTATGCCTTGAATCAAAACTAGCAAAACTGGCTGCATTGCTTTGATAGACTTAAATTTGTAGAAGGTAGCAAATATCTCAATGATATTTAGCTCTTTAACTCTTAGGTTAATGAGAAGAGTCTCTATTAAAACCCTTGTGCTTGGAGCATTATGTGTAAGTTATGACACTTCCCAGATATTCATTTCTACCTACTTATAGAGTCTCAGCCATCCAGGACATGGCAAAACCAAAAGGTTTAAAAATAAAGCATATTAGCGGTTATAATTTAAATAAGACATAACTTCCATTGGTGTGTTTTTCTTCTACCTTTCTTACTGCCATCCATCAATCCCTCCATCTCTCTCTTGTGAACTTTTGGATTCTTATATTTTAAAATAAGCATGAAGGACGATATATACAATAGAAAATATAGCATTGAACTGGATTGAAAAACCTAAAAGGCCACCTGTTTTGTGATCCAGTCTTTGCCCATGGCAGCACATGTATAGTTTTAGCCTGAAACACAGAAGTTTGCTTAACAAACAGCTTACACTGAAATGTGTAGCACTATTTGTAGTAGCCCAGAACACCTGCAGGTTATTGACTAGAACCACTTTAGACTATTAGTTAATGTTGCTTCTGCAAAAAACAATAAAATGTGAAATATTTTTCTGTCTGTGTTCCAGGTTCGATTGGTGCCGTCGGCCCAATAAAAGCACATTGCCCCTGGAGTGTTTCAGCCGCTTTTCTGGGGTGCTTTTCACTAACGACAAATTCCAGGTCAATGCAAGCAAACAGAAGTTTATGGACTTGGAGCTGAAACTGAAGAACAAGAATACCCTTTTTACCGCTGTTTTTAACGTTCAGGTGATGATTCAGTGTTTTAAGTCAAGTTTGCATGTATAGCACATTTTAGCACCAAGGAATTTCAAAGTTCTTTACATAATGAAAAACAGTAAAAATTGCACTAGAGTGGGAAAATAAAGAAAAATAATAAAAACTTTATTTTTATTATTGTAAAAAAAAAATAAAAATAATTATTAACAAGAATTAATCTACGTTCACCTGCTACTAATCAAAGATGACTAAACAAATGGATTTAAAGCTTTGACTTAAGGTGTTTGAACAGTTTTGTAGTTTTCTGGATGTTTGCTTCAGATTAGTGGAAGACAAAAATTTTATTCTATTTGTTTGGTTCTGATTCTGAAATTTCAGAGTAGATGACAACTTTCATTTTTGTTCAGTATTCAAAGTATACTTTGAGCTCAGGTTCTCTGAGTTACAGGGAAAAAGATTATTATATACACTAAATGAAGTGTTTATAGTGGAAAAATATAGTGCATCTCTAATGCTTTTTTTCTGGTTTTCACTGTGAATTTTACAGAAAGCCTCAAAAAATCGAAACATCCAGAAAGATTTCATCGAGTGGCTTGAAAAATGTCACAGTCAGTTTGATAAGCAGGTAAAGTTCCTTGGCTATGTGAAGACTGTGAAACGACCCGAATTGTCCATTAAGAAGTCGTTTCCCTGGGCGGTGTTCTCCACTATTGAATTGGATGGCAAACTATACAAAGCAGGGGATCTTGTAAGTGTTGTAATATTAATATTTAACTGTACATATTTCAGTGAAGATATTCAGATAGATATACACAATATACAAACATTTTTCTCACTGTCTGATGCTATATCAAATACTCTTTCTACTTTAGGTAAGTTAGGATTGCAAAAATTGTTTTCATTTCCTAAATGCCAGAAATGGAAGAGCTACAGTTTTACTTTCTCCAATTATTGAAACGTACATATACTAAGATTGAGCAAACTGCTTCTGTGCTTGATTTGATTACTTTGAAGGTCTGGTTCTTCTTTGGGTATAATTTCCAGATGCTTGAAGGTGCCTTTTTAATCATTTCAAAGAAATACATGCAAGTTTACACTCCACTGGAATTTAAAGCCATCATATTGTCAATTCTGTGTTCTAAAATCGGTAGAACGAAATGTGTATGTCATCCCTAGAAACAAACAAACAAAAAACAAGAGCTTGTAAATATTCTGGTAAGAGTGACAGAGGAAATATCTGTCACTCTTACCAGCGACAGATTAGCTCTGTGAAATAAGCTCTGTACAGACATGGTCTGAAATGCTCTAACACCCCATTATAATTTGATTATAATATGCAAGGACATACAAAACAAAGACCTTTTCTTCTACATACATGACTTGTGTTTGTACACAGGCGGCAACATCTTAGGTGTGTTTTACTAAATAAAGGACTGGTGCACTTCATAAAATAGATAGCAGAATGGGGAAAGAACAAAATGTGATGCTACTGAATTGATGTTCTATGACATGAATCAGGAAGTTAAAGCTCGGACACACATACGTCTTCCAAATGGACAGTGACTCTGTTATACCACCAATAAAGTTACAACGTTAAGGACAATAGGCTCAATGTCTTTTAGTGGCCATCAGAAATACCTGCTCTCAGTAGAGAAGTTTGTAGGCAGAGTACTGCAGCCTACACACCAGTTTTGTCAGGACAAATTGGACAAAAGTGCAAACTATTGTGAGAGAAAGATATCTTAACCCTGACTCATGTCATATAGTTTAAAAAGATACTGTAAAAGTTTGAAATATAAGATAAGTTGAAAATAAAATCTGTAAATTATTCATCAGTATTTTTTTATTTAGCAAAGCAAATTAAAAAAAGGAAAAGTTTTCTCAGATTTATTGTCAGACAGTGAGAATATTTTTTTCTTAAGTCTATATAAATTTCTGTTTTCTACTGTAGGCTTCTACCTTTAATATTTTTTATGTTTTAACTCAGGTGAAATCTCAGAAAACTCAGCCGATTTATTATGGCAAAGTGAATAAATTTTTCCTGTATGGAGATCATGAAGGAGATGTGTTTGCCACCGGTGGAGAAGTGGAAATCACTCGTGTAAGTAAAAAAATTATGCAGTTTGGAAAAGCTGAATGACAGTTATGAACTATCTGTCAAACAAAAACAAAAAAACCATTTTGTTCAAGTGAAATATGTTATATTTTTAGATTTCTTCAGTGTTGTGATTTTTCATGTTTCATATTATATTGGGCTAAAATAAATAATTGTATCTAATAAAGGAAACCGATAGCTTTACATTATAATTAAATAAAATCATTCTAACATGATCAGATTTATGTCACATTTTTTTAGGTGCCAGAGGCGCTTTATGACAATTACACCAGGACTATTCCCATCTCCAAGATTGACAGGTCTGCTACAATTGAAAGCATTAAGAGATACATTGAGACCGACATTGACAAGTAAGTTAATTCTTGTGGAAGGTCAAAATGTTTTACAATTTCTCCTGATTAGTGTAAAAAAACGTATGCAATAAATTAAGTATTATAAGTCTAATATTATTAAGTATATAATAAATAAATGTTTGCAGAAAAACATGAAATATACAAATTTAATTATACCCAGACTCAGCTTTTCATTTGAATTTTTTCTTGAATCTTGCATTGTACTGTTTCCAGGTTGCCAGCAAAGCTGGGCGTCACGTGGCCTGAAGGGAATCCTTTGCCACAAAATGCTGTTATTCCTGCTGGGACTCCTTTAGGTAACGTGCTGTTGCTTAAATTTTTTCCCATTTTACTGTAAATTCCTGTTGTGCCAACTTCTATCAAAATCTCGAACTCAAATGTTTTCTTTAAGAAATCAAGCTAACAATCATTCTGTGTTGCATCGTTTCAGGGCCTTTAGCTGTGGAAATTCTTAACAGAAATGAGAAATCGATCTCATCCAGGATTAACACAGGGGTTCAAGGTGGAGGGATAAGACTGAATGTTGGACTCAGAATATTCTTTCATGGTAAGATCATGGTATTCATATGTAAGATGTTATTTCAAGCTTATCATTACCTTACTGTATTTCATTTGCATTGCTTGTTTAAGTTCTTTATTGTTCTGTCTCTTAGTGTAGATTTCTCTTATTTTATACATAGGTCCCAAAGAAGTCAAACAACCCAAAGAGATTCGTTATTTAAGTGCCCAGTATGTACCTGGTCATGGATACTGGTTCAAAAAAAATGGTTTGTTTATTTTCATATCTTATCCTTCTGAATTTTTCACAACCCAAAAGAATAACAACAAAAAAATGTTTCCTTCAATGCAGAATCCCTGACCAATCTGGGGAAATACACTCTGACTCTAAAAGCTGAGTTAAGTGACAACAACACCAAGACGTCCTATGGCGGCAAAGAGCTTCCGAGCTACCAGTACAAGTTCACAGTCAAAGGTAAAGTGACTTTATGTGACCAATATGGAAGTGGTTTCATTTTCTTTCACAATCTATCAGGCAGACGCATTTGGTGTTTTGATCCTGTTAGAGGGAAATGCAGAGAACTTTACTATTGGTCCACTGAACACCTCTCTGCGCATCGGAGTGCCGTTCAGCATTCCCACGCAGATGACAGATTCTTACGGCCACCCCACAAAACCTCCACCAAATCTCCAGCCTGTTCTTGAATGCAGGTGAGTCGCTCTTAAATGTATTTAAATTTACATGATTTCAGACTGTATATTTAGTCTGATTTTTATTTTTATTTTTCTTGTTTCATTTGTGCTTGTTCAGTGATCTGAAAGTGAGTTTTGAGACAACGAGTGCCAGTGGGAACAGCTTTACCATCAAAGGTGTCAAAGTCATAGGGAAAGTCCAGAATTATCAACAGTCCAGGGTAAAATAGAAATAATCCCCATTCCTGTTTAATAGAAGAGCTAGTGGATGTTTAAAATATAGTACTCAAAAACATTTTCTTTTTTTTTTTTTTTTTTTTTTTTTTTTTTAAATGTTTTATCTTAAATTTGCCCTTTCCAGGTTGAAAAAAAAAACACAAAACTACAAAATCAATCCCTTTCCTGGTAAGACTT
>CAEGAG010002924.1:0-12906 GCA_903067065.1 Brachyrhaphis terrabensis | reverse complement strand
CTCCAAAACCCCAATAAAACTCCCCCCCAAAAAAAAAAAAGTTGCACAGAAAAAAAAAAAAAGTTTATAAAAAAAAAAAAAAAAAAAAAAAAAAAAAAAAAAAAAAAAAAATATATATATATATATATATATATATATATATTTCTGTGATTATATCACCTGGGATGGCTTTGCGATATGTCCAAGGTCTCTCGGTCAGCTGGAGATAGACACCAGCCTCCCTGCAATTCTGCAGAAATAATCAGCCACAGAAAATGAATGGATGGATGATTAAATCACTATTTCATTTCCATTTCTGGGGTTTTAAAGACAGAAACCCATTAAATAATTACAAAAAGAGAATTATTGCATTTTATTAAAAAGAAACTTTTGTATTTATGAAAAATAAAGTAACTCAGAAACAAAAGTAATGCACGTAAGGTTTTTCAGACAAAAAAATGAGATTCCCAAAATCTGCTACGGAATGCTCTGAATGAATAAATTTCCTCTTCACACAAGTAGGTCAGTTAAAGCTACATGGCCTAAAATATTAATAATAATAAAAATACAATTTTGTGGGGTTTGAACCATCTAAAAACTAGCATATTTACATAATTCCAAGAATATGTTCAGACTGATTTTTCAACAGATATGAAGCTCGTAGATTTCTGATTTAAAGGATCAGTGAAGTCACTGATCTACTGTGAAAAACTGCTATTACTGCAGGCTTTTTGTGTTTTGCCACACAATTCATAAAAGGAATTTTAACATTTGCATGTTGTGTGAATCCCAAATACTAGTATTTTGTCGTTGTAGCTGCATTAATGTTCAGAAATGTCAGAATTGTAAACATTTTGAACCGGAGTGTCCCCTGCATCCTAACAAACTTGTATTTTTGACAGACTGAAGATTTTGCGCCATATTTTAAAAGAATAAAACAAGAAAAAAAAAATATGCAGATCTGCTTGTTTTATTGGATGATATGAAACTGAGCTGCTTCCACAGAAATTAAAATTTTGCATGAACCATAACAGACTTTTCTTCAGTAAAAGGGCAGAGTTAGAAGCATTTTCTAGGTTGATTTAATGTTACAATAATTACTTTCATGTCGATTCTAGTATAAAAAGACAGTAAAAAATACACCTTGGTTTGAAATATTTTGCAATCACAGCCATCACTAGCTTCATTTTCTTAATATTTTAAATTCTTCTAAGCAAACAAAACAAAAACAAAAAAAACATGTTTTTCTCAGTTTAAAGTAAGTTGTCAGAAGAACTAGAAGACAACATGTTATTATCTCCGATATTTTGTCTTTCCAGGCAAAGAGAAGATTACAGTTATACTGCAGGACTGAATCTTGTTTACAAGATACACATGAGCTATAAACCACTTACTGTGAGTCCACATACATCGAATTAGTGAAAACATATCAGTTTCTCACAGGCTGATATGTGAGCCTGTGAGGGGTTAAAATATTTCTCCGTGGAATATTTTAACCCCTACCTGAAATAAGTCTCAAGTGAAAGTGGAGAAAGCGTAGGGGAAACAGAAATAAATGGCACTCCTCCATTAAACTGAAGAGATGAGTCACAAATGTGGAACAAATTGTATAATTTTCACAGCAGGCCCTTTCCTAGTGTAAAGAAAATGCAGATGTTCTTCTTTATATGCTAACAAAGGTCCTGGGACTGTGCAGCAGCCTCATGGTGTCATGTCCAATCCATCTACTCGGTTTGTAAAACAGCAGTGGCTAAAGAGCACTTCCTGTTAATTAGGAACAGGTGTGTGTGAATCAGCTGATGGCAGAGGAGGAACAGAGGAGAGAAACACACAAACAGCAAAAGCAAGACTGCTTTCCTAACAACTAAAACCTGATGACAAATATATAGCTGTTTAATTTATTGTCACGGAAGTTGGTAGATCATTTGTGACCTAAGATAAACCTTGTAGAGAGCGCCAAAACGGTTGTCGCAGAAGTGGGCTGCTTGAATTGAACTTGTAGCTATTTATGAGTTCATTAATAGCTTTTCACAATTTTGGCAGCTCTGGCAATCATTCTGCACATCATGTGGCATAATGAATTAATTGATGAATCCTGGACTGTACTGTGCGGCAAATTACCTTTAGCCAAGATCTTTCCACACTGGTGTTTTCTTTCAAGATTACTTTGTGTAAGACTATCTTCAACTCACATTTATGAATTCTGAGCTTAATGGTGGAGCTTTATGTCATGAACACACCAGTGCCTCCCAGATCTCTTCCGTGTAAGTCTGTAGCAGCAATTTGCATTGCTGCATGCAAGCCAGAGTCTCTCGTGATGATGCATAAAAGCTGAGAGAATGCAACGGTAAAGAGTTAAACTGCAGTCTTTTTCAGTGTAGCAAAAGTTATTATCAGGCATAATATTGCAGCACTGGGTTCACTCAGAGCTGCTCAGTCACCCCAGAGACATTATTGTTGTTTCTTTTCTCAGTTCCTTTTGTTTCATCAACACCAATATATCATAATTTTACATAAGGGAAGTGTGAAGAAGAATAAAATTGATCTAGCTTCTTAGAGGTACCGACATTAGTTTTTACAAAAATAAAACTTGAACATATGGCGTTTAAAAGAACAGTATGTGTTTGAATTTTGTAAGGTGAGCTGGGAATGAGGTTAGCTAATTGTTTAAATTCCCCAGTGATGCCACTTGAGGATGGAGAGTCAGTAGATGACTGTGAAAGATTTTAAAGGACAGTTTTTAAAAATAAATCAATATAAAGTGTTAAGTCTTTGTACATTTTGAGCGTCAATTTAATTATGGAACATAAAAATCAGCTGATTCCTGTCCAGATGATTTATTTGAAGAATCAAGTCAAAACAGACACAACATTTTGTCCTAAATAGATACATAAGTGATGCAATACATGCAACCATAACAAGACATAACCGATCCTTGTCCCGAATATATACACCGCTTCATTGTTAATTATGATCATCCAGACTTAAATAAACTGCATTAACTAATAATGTAACTAACAATATGCAGCGAGGGAACCATACTCTGTGTTCATGCCTGTGTGAGAGTAAGAACTGATAAGCCGACCGGAGTGTCTTATCTGACCCGTCCTGTCAGGTCTGACCCAGTTAGCTGCTTTTATCCAAAATACTGGGTCACAGCTGAGTTTTCACATTTTTCTGTTCCCTTAACCTTTGACTTAGAAAAGTATCCATATCGCTCTTACAGGTGTCTTAATGCCAGTTTTTCTACCTCAATAATATTTAGCATTGAGGGTTGCGTATACGCTGCTCCCAGTATTTTTATTTATCCATCATCTCCATCTTGCTTTTGCTTTTTAGCACCTCATAGCATCTACCATGCACATAAATTCTCAGATCTACACAACTTCCTTTATAACTGTCTACTTTCAAACCTCATTGGTGTTTATTTCAATTTATTTGGTAAAAAAAAAAAAAAAAAGTTATAAAAACACAAGCAGTCATATTTCACAGCAGAATCTGTCTGTAATCTCAGTTAAGGCTGCAATCACTCCATATTACTCATGACTTAAATAAACTGCATTAATTAATAAATAAAAAGAGTTTCATCAGAATTTCAGTAGCTGTTTTTAAATCACCAGGAGGCTTTTGAGAGTGATTACATCAAAGATACTTTTATATTTTTATCTTTTTGGTGCTTTTAATATCTAGTTTCTAGTTTCCATGTCTAGCATTTTATATAGACTAAATGTAGTTATGATCTGTAGCTCTCAACATGGAGATTAACTTCAAAGTCTGATTCCTAGTTAATGTTTTAGAAATGAAATTTACAGGTTCCAAATACATTTTCACAAACCAAAAACATTTATAACTTTGGAAAACCATTTATCCTAAATTATGTGTTAACGTAATGAGCAACAAAGCACTGTATGGTTGTCAGGCACAGTAAAATGGATGCTTTTTATGCAACCTGCTCATAAATCAAATCACAGATATGAGGAAGCCTTGCAATGTATAAAGCATTTCACCAGTTTCACCCCATTATCCTTTGTGCCAACAAAATGTAAAACATACATTTACGGAGCTGCAGTGTTAAGCTATTAAAAGAGAAGCCATATTATCCGGGGATGTCCTTGTGTGTTTTATAAAGAGACCATAATGAATAATAAGGGAATTATTTCTCCGACTTGCTAATTTCTTTTGCAGTCGTGTCCATATGGATGCACGAGTCAGTAAGGAGATTCAAAGTTTAATGTTGCGTTCACTTGCAGTCACTGAAAATGAGCAATAACTCACTGATCTATTTGCAAACAGTTGCAGTGTGCATAAACTGTCCTCTCAGCTCAAAGGAAAGCAGAAAAAAAAGGTTGATTTAGCTTTAAACAGTGACTTTTATAACATAAATTTTAGGCTTTAAATGTTTTAAGCATAAGCAATACTGATGGATTTCCTGTATGAATTAAATTACTCTCAGGACTTTACGGGCAACAGGCGACTCTAAGCAGTCTCAAACATTGCTTTACCTCGGGTTAGAGGGAAAACTAAAACATTCAAATGTTTTAAATATTTCTACTTATTTTTACTGGTTGTCTCATTGAGATGCAAGATATCATTTACAAGAGCGAACTGAACTGATGAAACAAACAAGATCACAAACACACACAAGCAAAAAAATAAAATTTACTCAATTAAATAAGCTAATAAAATATAAGCTAAAAACAAGAGCAATTTTTGTAAGATTGTTCTTTTTATCTTCAACATTGTAGAGATTTTCTCCCTGACTAAGCTATTATGTATTGACTCATGTTCGACCTTGTCATTATGAAACCAGAAAACAGTCTGGGATCTTCTTCACCTTTATTATGCAGATGTATTAGGATGCTGCTGCGCCTGTATCCCAGACAGGCATAATAACTGAGCCAAAGTTAGTCACTTATCTTATTTATTCAGGAATTATATCAAGCAAGTTCCAATTAGCTTCTGCACTGATATGCATATGTGTCCAATTAGATCCACTTTCATGTTTTTATACAATAAGGCATCAGCTGCCACAGATAGCAGCTCATCTGTTGCTAATAATGTGATTAGTCATCACTCCTGTCATTGAAAATGTCTCTAGTCTCCTCACTGCATCCACGAGGGAAGAGAAAAGGTTTGGTCTGGTGATGAGGCAGGAAGAGCTGTCGATCTGAGCTCTGATCACCTTGCTGGTGGTAGTAAAATGCTGCTTTGTGGCAGAGGATGAGAGCAGCCCTGCTGGTCGCTCTGATTCCTCACTGCTGGAGCTCATGGAGGCAGAACTGAAACAGTAGAGCCATTAGAAGAAGAAAGAAACTGTAATCTCATTATGGCCAATTGGGATAAATGCGTTATTTGTCAGCAGAACAAAAATCTTAAACATCTGCCTTGGAGCAAACACGGTTTGCATCATGTTAAAGTTCAACTTGAGATGTGAAAACATGGTTTAAATGTTTATTGAAGGTTCAACTAGTGAATGGCGCTCAATAAGTATTTTTCTACTTTAAGGGGAGAGTATTATACAAAATAAACTTTTTAAAGCTTTCATGCTATAATGTTATTCCCTAATGAAGCTTGAAGCTGCGGTCTCCAGCCGGGTTTCCGTCTCACACCCTCACTGTTCCCTCTTAGCTCCTTAAGACTAGCAGCAGGAGCAGCAATTAGCAAACACCTGGTGGAGGTACGAGTTTGTTGAGCTTAATATGTAGTTTACTTCTCAGTCCAACGCTCCTAAGAACAACTGGAAACAACAAAATGGAGAAACATTGTTATGATTACTTGCTGACGGTAGTGTGGAGCCTCTTAAAAAGACAGAGGCCCAATTTCAAGGTGTCAAATTATAAAATCTAATTTGTAATTAGGTTATTTCTAAGTTATTTTTGATATACACAGCATTTGTATAACATAGTTACCTAATATAGTTACCTCAATCGATTGTGCTGTAAAATGATGCTATGTGCATCAACTATCATGATTTTATATTTATTTCATTTCAAAGGAAGAAGAAAATTCAATGCAGTTGAAAGCATTCCCAAAGGCTAAACCAAATAGGGATTATAATGTGTTTATCCATGTTTCTACATATAATTTTTTTGGTCTCAGATATAATTGTGATCTTGAATGTAAAGTTTTCCTTTAAAATTTAAAATCAAAGGCTACAAGAGGAACAGTGAGGAGACATTACAAAAATAAGATTAATCCAAAAAACAACCAAGATACAAAAATAATCACAAAAGAGGCATTAATGCAAATATGAAAACATCAGAATAAGTCATAAAATTACATCCAAAAAAATTTATTTTAACTATATTCAGACCAAACCTGCATTTCTCCTCATCAGTGTAAAGCCTATTTTGTCTGTGTAATATATTATTTATCTCATCTTTATATAATAGTGAGAGAATAAATGTCAGCATCATGTATTCTGACAAACGTTGCCCGGGGAGATGAAGAAATATGTTTTGTCACCATTTCTATATCAACGTTGTGAGGCTCTGCTGGAATGTCACAGTCTGCTGACTGAGAAACTTTCTCACTTTACTGAATCTGCTTTAATATACTGACGTTTTTCCCTTTGGTCTCTGTTCAGTTAGCAAATTTCAGTTTGCAATTATTTTATTTTCCAACAACAAGCAAAGGAATGAGTGTTTAATTGGATCAAAAATTGTTTTCTTTCTTTTTGGAAATGGTGTTTGTGTGCTTACAAATGCAAGTGTGCGTCTTTATTTGTGTGTACTGTAAAGCGCAGTAATGGGATCACCCACACAAGACCTCAATTTAAAAAGTTTGGGAAAATGTGTTGAAACACAAAGACCTTCTGGAGTGAGAGAAAACCTACAGGTAGCCATGATCATGATAAATGAGCTGTGGGCAGAGACAGATTTCCTTCACTCCTGTTAGACCTCAGTGTTTCAGACCATCAGGTTTTAAGGGACTCTGACTATGCATCATTAGTAAGCATCTATATTATGCTAAGATTAAATTACTGCAGATCAGTTTGCAGTGTTATTTGGATGATATGAGGCGTTTATGGGTAAAAACAAAGCTTGTAAAAACTGAAAAGTAGCCAGACTTACATTTTGTTTTTACCTAGAGCCATGATGTTTGTAATAAAATTCAGCTTATAACATGTCAGCTATATAATACGAAAATAATGAAAGTGAAAGAAATGTGTTGAGGGAACAAAGAATCTCTCAAAGAGGATTTCCTTAACATTTTTCACATTTTGTCACATTAAAACCTCAAACTTCTATCTATTTTAATTATTTTTCTTTCAACACAGGCGACTGCATCACTGTGAAGAGAAATATTTTTGTTCTCGTACTTTCAACATATATAAATAACCCCAAATACTTTGTGTGAACATCCTTTCATCACCTTACAAAGCCAGACACCAACATTTTTCTCCATTCTTCTTATAGGTCAGAAGAATAGGTCAGATTTGATTAAGACTGTCTTTGAACCATAGTTTATTTTTCTTGCTGTATATTCTGCTATATTTATTTCTGAACTTTGACTTGGCCGTATATTTAGAGTCGTTGTCTTGGAGGTAGGTTGCCTCTTTCAGTTTCTTGTACCCTCCCAAATTTTAAAAGAAAGAGAGTTATTTTGTTTCATAATTCACTTGACTCTGACATGTTAATCTGCTAAAGATTTTGATTGTCAAAGCATTTCTATTTGTCCTTCAAGCTACACAGCTGAAGAAGGGTAGAGAAATTAAAATATTTATATCCAGTGGTGAAACATTCTACTTCATTTGGCTCAGACACTAAAAAACAAGTTGAAGCTCAAACTAAAAGTAATTTGTAAACATATTAGTAATGTAGATCCTTATTAGAAAATACATGCTGTTAGTAAAAGGGCAGTCACCGCAAAAAAGAGTTTCATGATCAGCAGCCAAGGATGTGAACTGTCGATTAAGAGACAACAATCAGGTCTCATTTATTAGAAGTAAAATGCAGCCCAGAGAGGTGTGTTCGCTCACACCTCTTTATGTTTGAGGTGTGAGCAAACATAAAGAAATTTCACAGAAGTGAATGTTTGTTTTTAACCTTTTGCCTCTGGCTGCCCTTCAGATCTGAGAACTGCAGGGAAAGTAAATAGGTTTGAAAAGTAGGAGAAATCCCATGAACCACAACAGCCTGGAGCTGCTACCGAGGAGGCCCGCCTCCAGGTTTGGAGCGGGCGACTGTCCAGAGTGATTAATCAAGAGAAATATGCTACAAGATCCTCTTCAAAGCCTTGGCTTTAGATGATGTATGAAAAGCTTGGACTGCTGTGGAGAGTCCTCTTAATGAACATGTTGCATAAAGCCATGAAAATAGACAGATATGTACTTTGTGACTTCTTTTTTTAACTCTTTAAATGCTTGAGGATAAAAAAAAATGCTATAGAGAGACACAGTTCAAAATGAAGGGATCTGTTTGCTTCTCCAAAAGACAACAAGCTGCCTGGAGTTTGTTTCTCATTAGATCATTTTAGCAGCTATTCACAATTTTAATAAAAATGAGCAGCTGTGCTTCAGTTTGCCACTAGTGACCAACAAACAACAAATCAGAGTAAAGTGGACATTAAAGTTGGAAGAGGGGAGAGGAGCTAAACATTGCAGGGTAGCAGGGAGGCTGCCAGATTTCGTAAAACTCACAATTGTAATTAAAAAGGTAAAAAGTCTTTACCTTTTTTAAATGTTCAAGTTAAGATCCATTTTTAGTCTCCAATAGTTTCCAAACATACGAATAGCAAACACCAGTTTTTGCATCTTTTTAAACACACAATTCTTCTTCATATCACAGCCAAAACAGATTTACCCGTTCTGAGACAAAAATGCACAGCAGGTAGTGTGAAGATTAGAAAATAACCTGTTGCTGAACAGGACTCACGTCGACCCACTGCTGAGATGCTGAGAGTGGCTGACAGGATACGTTTCTTTAGCGAAATAAAAGGAAAGTGAGCTGAATGAGACGCATTAAATCAACCCCTCCAAAATAATTTGCCTCTCAGGATTTCCTGGAGGAACTGTTGTTGTCGAGGTGGAAAAGTAATTTGATTCTTGCTGGTGAGCCTTTCATTGTGGGATGAGTTGGGAGTTGCTTTTCATTTGTTGCAAATCTCTTTTTGCAAATCCATGCAAAAATCACCAAAAGGGTAAATGACCTGCAGGACAAGCATGTAGACAGAGCGAGAATTTGTCAGCCCAGAATACTCCTTAGTAAGTAACAAACATGAGAACAAAAGGAAAAACAAACACCCAGATACGTCAAATTACAAGGATGTCACATGAAAAATTGATGCATTGCTTTCAGTGGAGAGTTTGCTCCACATGTCTGATGTCCACAAAAGGTTAAAAAAAATAAACAAATTGTTTGGGATGCCTTCAGCTGTGACAAAATGATTGTCTCAATCAGTGAGGGTAAATTTTGCTCAGAATGCTGAGGGGAAATCCTTCACTTGTTCCTGCGTGTTTAACTTCACACAATTATTTAATGGATGCTTGTCCTCTCGCCTCCTCGTCTTTATTTTCTTATTGCTGCACTCTGAAGGACTGCCTCCTTTCCCTCTTCTTCACCCGTCCTCTGTAATTCCTGTAAAGGGCCGTTAAGGGTCGAGGTGACCTACTGTCCGAAGCATTTCTACAAAGTAACACTACACTGGCAATTATTGAAGCTACAAAACCAGAATTTGTTGTAAAACAAACACACAAAGTAGGTTTTTTTTTCCTTCTGTACTTCTTTTTTATTATTATTATACTATTAGATTTGTGAAATTGACCAGTGAAAATTCTTACTTCTTATGATGTGTTTGTAGTATTTTAGTATTTCTGTTGAAATAGCTTAAGAATTAAATTATAAGTCCAGGTTAAAGGACAGTTTGCTTGCTGTAAAATGTCTGATTCACATTTGAAGAAAAATTTGTCATATACATTTAAACTCATCATGAGGGATGTTTGCACTTTAAATTTTTCTTTCATGCATTTACTACTAACAATTCTAATAGAAAAATACAAAGGATGTCAAGAAAATGTATTGACATAAATGCATTTTTTGAACCAGATTCAGTTTTACAGTTTCCGACAGAAATGTCATTCAGAAACTGAGGCAGTTTTTTTAATCATTCGCATTTTCGTTGCATTTTCTCTGAGCAGTGATGTGTTTAGTGTGTTTTTTTTTTTTTTTTGTGGCGATCTAGAGCCTGAGGAATGTATTTTTTTCTGTTGAAGAATGGTGTCAGCTTGTAATGCAGTTTCACCTGAAGGCCTGAGGATCACTGTCATTCAGTAGGGGCTTTTGGTCATGTTTCATCCAAACAGGTTTTTCTGTATTTTCTATTTAATTTTGCACAAATAAGTTACGGCATCTGCACATTCTAAACAACTCTATTACTGATTCTATAAAAGGTATTTTTTTAAAATACTTTTTAAATGCAACCCTTTTAAAAGCGGTTTTTGTCACACCAATTTACTTTACATTTTACCTTATAATTTATCCAGTTAGTAATGTATAACTTACTTACATAAGCTTGATTGTTTAGGGAATTAAATAAAATTGAATGTAAATAAATAAATGATCAATTAATTTATAATAATCGCATTTTATCCCGGAATTAGCATTTTTTAAGTATATTTCTGACTAGCTTGAATCACCTCTATGGATTCCACTCAGTGTAGCTCAGCAGTGTAAATCCAGGGTTTTGTTTTTGGTGCATTTTCTTAAAGTTTCCTTCACCATGTCAATATTTTTGTTTTACTAAATATGAGGGTCCAATCTACTTGAGACTGAGAATGATCCTGTAGCTAATTTAAAAGTTCAGAAAACTTAAAAGTTGGTGGGGGGGATTGATTCTGTGATTCAGAAAACCCTATGAGTTTGTTAGGTGAAATAAATGATTCTTTACGTCTTTATAGACTAAATGACTGGGAATGTTGAAACGAGTGTTCTAGTATAATTCCTTGAAAAGTGTTGGCTGCTTTGTGTGCTTGCTCAAAAATAGCATCAGTTAAAAAGAACAGATTATTATTAAATAAATGTGTCTCTGTGGTTTATTTCCCTGAAAACACAAAGAACCCAGATTGGTTTGTGTCAGGCAGGCTTGTTCTCACCCACACTCTGGTGGACTGGGGACTCTAAATGGCCTGCAGGTATGAATAAGCGTCTGGACGGCAACTCTAAGAGACTAATGACTTTCCCACCTTCCTGCCAGTGCATGCTGGGAAAGTCTTCCTCAGCCCCCCACCCACCCATGACCCTGAAAAAAACAAGTGAAAAGGAAAAAAAAGAAACTGGAAACAAAGAACAAAATGTATTTTTTTCACTCCTCATGCTTTTTCACCTCCAGTGCTGATGTTCTGTCCTTAAATAAAGCCTATCACATAGAGATCCAAATAATTGATGCCTTTTATCAAGGCCACAGACTCAATTTCTTATTGAAATCTTCTTTTGTTAAATGTTTCCTGCATGTTCAGGTGAATATCAGACTTGACAAGGACAGTGTGACTGAGATAATTGTGCTGAGCGTGCCCTTGTTCTGCAGTCAGCCTTTATATTTGTAAGGCAATTAACCAGATTAGAAAGCATAATCGATAACGCCACCCTGTTCAACCCTGCTGCCATCTTCCCCTCTGGAGAAGGTAAGCTCTCCTGTCAGAGCCTTGTTGATTCTGCATTTTCCGCTCTGTTCCTGCTCAAAGCCTTTCTTCCATGTGGTCTTGATTTTTTTTTGATTTTTTTAGAAAAATGTGGACAATTTCAGAGAGTTTCTACTCCATTTTGCATTTTCTTTACTCTTTTCAAACATCTGGAAGGTAATTGACTCTTAATTGATTATTCACCACAATGCAAATAGAAAGAAAGGAGTGTGTCATTTAGAGATAATCAGTGCACCACTATAATAAAAAAAAAGTATTTTGTGGGAATCTGTTGTGTGGAGAAAAGTCTTGATTTCTTTTTTTTTTTCCTTTTATAGCCAGGCACAGTTGGAAACAAAGAAATGCATCATACAGCACTCATCACACCAGGCTGCTTTCTTCAAGAACAGACTTAGTAAATCATTTCTCATCTTAAATTAATTGAATGATGACAGCATCAGGGTGAGATCATACCCATCTGTCCTTAACCAATTTCTTAATGCCACTGTGTCCGATGTTCGAAGACACACATGATGTGGATCACATTTGTACCCTGATGGATGCTGTTAATCCTTTTCCAAGGTGGAAAGAAACAAAATGCAGCAGCTTTTATCTTGAAAACAGAAATTCTGTATTTATATAATCGGAGTTTGCATGTTCTCCCTCTCTCCACATGTAGAGATCCTTTCAAAATAAACCACATCTCTTAATTGTTTTCATATTTTATCACATTATAGCTACAAACCTGATATGTAACACATTGTTTCCTTTAGAAAAATAATAAAAAATCTGACATGTGCTGCATGTGTTTGTATTCTAACCTTATCCGTAAATATAATCAAGCTTCACCTTCATTAGTTAACAGAGTTGAATCTCAATAAAAAAAAAATACAGCTACTCTCTAAAGAACTCAGAGGTTTGCTAGAGAGCATTAGTGAGCAAACAGCATCATGAAAACCAAGGAGCACCAAACAGGTCGGAGGTCAAGAAGTTTAAACCAGATTAAAGTTATGAAGGTATGGCATATCTGCAAACCAAGACATGCACTTGAACTGATAGAGCAGGCAAGGAGATCCATCCATCCATTTTCTGTTCACCCTTGTCCCTAATGGGGTCGGGAGTTGCTGGTGCCTATCTCCAGCTGCGTTCCGGGCGAGAGGCGGGGTTCACCCTGGACAGGTCGCCAGTCTGTTGCAGAAACTGATACATATTTTATAAAATTTCAAAACATTTATTTCTGTTCATTTAGATAATCATGGCATACAGTACATCTAATTCTGAAAACCCAAACCTGAGTTTCTCAGAGTTTA